>JZKD02S1667439.1:86305-97857 GCA_000966675.3 Picea glauca
AAAGGAAAAAGGGGGGGGGGAACCTAAAAAAAAAAGAGGATTTAGGGTTTGGGACTGGATAAAAGAAAGGGGAGAGGGGGAAAGGGGGGAATTTTTTCAGCTATTGGTATGGTTATGCTGTCAGACTAGAGACTGGACTGATTTCTTGTAGGAGTTGGGGATTCTCAGCAACCTTGAGTGGTAGCTCAGCCTTGGAGGCGAGATCAGAAGCTAGGCTATCGTCTGGGTTGTGTGTGGCCCCTTTGCGGCTCGAGGGGCTAAGGGGGAAGGAGAGTACCCCTAACGTTTGGCTGGGAGGTACCGGTGAGTCCTCTACTGTCGGCAAGCAGGAGCAGGAGTGGCGGGAGCACAAG
This sequence comes from Picea glauca, assembly GCA_000966675.3. Lineage (NCBI taxonomy): Eukaryota > Viridiplantae > Streptophyta > Pinopsida > Pinales > Pinaceae > Picea > Picea glauca. The sequence continues at coordinate 86,659 of JZKD02S1667439.1, forward strand.
AATCATTTGCTGCAAGCATTAAGGGCACATGTATGTAAATCTCTGGGCATTCTATCTTGCTGCGTGTGTTTATAGACTGTAGTTTTAATGGCTATTGTGCAATGGTAGTTTCAGTGGTTATAGTGTGAATCGTGTGCGTGAACTGTAGCTTAATAGTTAATGGCGTGACTATGAAACCTTTACGGCTACTACCGACCATGTAAATAAATCATTTACCGATGTTTTCCTTTTTATATAAATTTTTATTGGTTCGTGTTAGGGAAAATGGCGAACCTCATTGAGGTTGTTTCATCCCTTTCCTTTCCCTTCGTAAAATGGTTCTGAACCTTAACATAATACCGAATCGGCCTGTCTTATGAATTTTTGAATGGGCAATAATTTGATGGATCGATAATCTGTGATGGATTTATAATATATGATAGGGAAGGCATTATAGCATTTGTTTCATTTGTTAATCTCGAATCCGACGCACTATTCATATTCACCCTTGTCCTTCTCACCTCTTTAGAAGCCATAGCCAAGCCTACTGGACATTTATCAAAAGCAAATCCTACGATCTCTGCATTCTTCAATGCCCCTAATGAGTCCCCGTCCTCAGCACATTGATCACTTCTTGCACTATTTGGAGTATTTTCGATCTCCTCTTTATCTGTAATTTCTCACACCTCTCGCAAGCCTCCATTCTGGCTAAAAAAACCGTGGTTTAAAATATAGTACACCTAATTCCAACTTAGTACAATCTTTTCTACTCTCGCAATCAGTCCTCAAATCCGCAACCCTAAACTGAAGATAACAAATCGTCTTCGTGTATGAAAGAAAACAGGTTGGGTTTTACTATGCTAGAGTTCAACGGCTCTCGAGACTCTACATGGCAGGAATTTAATGATGGCATAATTTTATAAGAACATGGACAAACTAGCATTAAATCAAACAATGAGAAAGCGGGTGGATATATATATTTCTTATTTAAATAAAAATATTAAGTGTTTATATTTGATGTGAAGTGAGTGATTAATATTTGATAAATAATTTTGGTGTATTGTTATTTGTTGGAATAGGTTAAACTTCGATCAAATAGATCTTATTTTAGGTAAATGATTGGGCTGAATCCTATCGAAATTTTAATATAGTCCGAGTTCTGCAAGATTAAGTTCTTAAGTTTTGTGTGTTGCAGAACCTTGCTTTTATGGGTTTTGTAACATTTTAAATAGATTTAGATGTAAAAAAAAAAATTAAAAAAAAATATAGCTTAATTTAAAACCTTGTACCAACGAAGAAGAGAGGGATAAAAACCTCTAAGGAATGGAAACTTGACAAGTAATCAATGGTTTGGAAATTATGCAACACTATAAATGAAATGCATTAAATCTTAAGGGTTGCTCTTTGAAAGAGGCACGACGCCTAATAATGCAACAGTGACACCAGTCAAATCCTTCGAAGGGAAATGGCCCGAACCTGCGTCCTATCCATTCATCTATTCCGTCTAAGGGTAATACCAAGCTAGGATATATTCTATCCATTAAGATCTCTCAAGTGATAGCTATAGAGGAGAAGGGCAGATTAGACTGTATGAGGTTTCTGGTGTTCTTTCATGGCAGTGGTATGTCACTCCTGTAGGTTCGGAAATCAAATACCTGAGACTTGCTCCTTCCTCAGGTTTATAGCACGCTAGGCTAGATAAGACTGAATACGCAGTCCAATAATCTTAAACTTTACAGACTTATTTCACCGCAATGAGTTGAAATAGTGTAGCCACTTTCACGCCCAACTGAAATTAAAGGAATTGTTTGTATGCACTCTTCGTTGCCTGGTGTTTCATAGTCAGTAGTTTAAATTGTCTGAGAAAATTTTTCATATCCATATTCTTATTAAGGTGCAATTCAATCGTCCAGTCATATTAGAATGCAATGTGATTTATGTGATCAATATTCCTACAGTGTTAATAGCACCTCCAATTATCTGGACAACATCCATGGTCAATTATTGATTACCCTGGTAAATTATTTTAATTAGTTTTATGACATAATCATTTTTAATAGCATTGTCCGTTAGTCAAAGTTAATTTAGCTTGATACAGTTACTGACTTGGGTTAGAACGTAGTAGCTTTAAATAGGTTTTATAAAAAAAAAATTACAACCATAATCTCATTGAACTAATTATCATGTCACCTACCTTGTCAATATGTTAATCGTATGGTGAGAAAGAAGCTATTATCGAAATGGAATTTAAAAATTAGACTTCCTAGCTCTAAAACCCTCTACCTCTATCCTTGAGGTATCTATGGGTTAATCAGGACCTAATTCCCTACTCAAGTGTAACGAATGCAGTTTTAACTATGATTGTACAGGCTCAAAATTTTACTTCTGCCCTTCACGACTCTGCATGCTAATTTACCCTCTGCGGCATTGCCAGCAGACCGCCGTTGCCCTCACCTGTGCGTTTCTCTATCCCTTGAAAAACTTGCCTGAAGTAGACGGTGGACCACGCGTTCCCTCCTCCCTTACCTTTGCGTTAATGCGGCTTTGATTTGCGCGCTGGCCAAGGATCCTGAGAACCCTAGATTCTAAGTTTTAATTTCTGAGTTAAGGATGATGCTTAAGAAGCCATGTTAACCCTTTTTTATTTAATGTTTTTACTGTTTAAAATGCAATATCACGATGATGCATAAGCAACCATTGTTAACCTTGTTTTATTTAATGTTACTATTATTTAAAATGCAATATTAATGATGACGTGCAAGCTGCTATGATAATATATGTTAATTCGCGAAGTTAGTACTTGTCTAGATTGCAAATTTAATATTATTTAATTAAAATGTTAACGCTAGTTGAATTGAAATGTTAAGTAATGGTTTAATTGAAATATTTATATTATTTAATGGAAATGTTAATACTAGTGGAATTGCAATGTTAAGTAATGGTTTAATTGCAATGTTAATATCATTTAATTAAAATGTTAAAGTCGGTAGAATTGCGATGTTAAGTAATTGATTTATTCCAATATTAATATTATTAATTGAAATGTTAATGTTGGTGGAATTGCGATGTTAAGTAATTGATTTATTGCAATATCAATATTATTAATTGAAATGTTTATGCTGGTTGAATTGCAATGTTAAGTAATTGTGTAATTGCAATATTAATATTTTTAATTGAAGTGTTAATGCGGGTTGAATTGCAAGGTTGAGTAATTGTTTAATTGCAATATTAATGAGGATGCTTAAGTTTCAATGTTAATATTTGTTAAATGAATGCTCATGATGATGTTTAGATCACAATGTTATTATTGGATTAATTTGAAATGTTTATGAGGATGTCGAATTGCAATGTCAATATTGTTTAAATAGAAATGCTAATGATGATGTTTAAATTGCAATGCTATTATTTTGTAATGTTATTCCAATATATGGCAATAAATTGGGAGGGAAGGCAAGATAACATGAGAATGTAATGTTCGAGGGTTTACCCTTATGATATTGAAATCGTTGCTCAACTATGGCGATTAACAGAAAAATGCAATATGCTTGTGATTATGGCTTGTCCCTAAACTAGTGCAAAATGACCTTATAACTAAATAATGGGGGTTGAGATTATTGGTTTTTACCTTACGATAAAATCTTCGTCGGTTAATGGTAATTAATGGTGCAATTGATCTTGACGGATGTCTTCGGGTCTCAATAGTGGTTGGTCGGTATTAGATTCCTCCTGACTTGCGTCTCCCGTAGAGGTCATGATTGTCCTTGATTTTGTAGTACTTGGTGGTATTGTATTGCGTAGTCTGTTCGTGTCGGGCGAGATCTAGACACCTCTTGTAGCTTAGTCTTTATGTCTGTGCGTAAATCCAGTGGAAGGAATCCAGTGCCGTATCAAGAGTCTCGGGCTGTTTAAAGGCACAGTTCCACTCTTGCGACACACTCTGAGTCGTATCAGTAGTCTCGGGCTGTTTAAAGGCACAGTTTCCACTACTGTGACTCTACTGTTGGATTCTTTCATTATGTGACAGTACTATACCTAACCCCTGGTGTCTTTTTCTGCTTGCAGCTGCTAATTGCACGCCTTATGTCTAGGGGCGTTTATTTCTTGTTTTCACTGTGATATGTCGGGTTGTCTTGATTGTGTTCGTATTACTTGCGTCTTGTTGGTTCGAGTGGTGACGTAGAGTTGAGGGGGTTGTTTCTTCTACACGCGCGCACACACTTTAAACAAACAAAAAAAAAACTTGTTTTCCCCTGTTTTCGGAGTTGTTGTCGTAACCAGGAGGGGTGTTACAGCATAAATGGACATTCCATTAACATTCAAATGCATAAACACACAAACAATTAATGGGTAGGAAAAACTACTTTGTATTAATCTCAAAATGCTTATACAATGTGTTTACAAAAACTGAACTTTTCCAGAGTCTCATCGCTCTCCAAAACTACTCTACCTCCCACTCTACAAAAATACTCTATGTTTGACTACCTCATTTTGGGTGTACAATATTCCTACTTCTACCAGAAGGTTCCTCTAGGGTTTCCTCCCTGACTGCTCGTCTACTTGAAAAATAGAAACCTAAATGCCACGTAATTTCTATTACATTCAAGAGCAGGAGTGGAAAATCCCACTCACTCGTGATCATTCAGTTTATGAGTGTTTCACTCTTGTTCAATCATTTGTTCAAAACGGATCAACAAAAAAATGCTATCTTTCAGATTCTGAAATTTTAGGAAGGCACACTATGGCTCTGAGTTGTCCCTCTACGTGGACTTGTTGATGATGCTCCTACATCATACTCTAGGGCTGGTAAAATCATGAGCTCCCACTCATGGTTCCATCTGCTATGTTGTTGAGATCCTCCAGGGTCCCATACTTTCTCTTCAAGTTGTTCATCTACTCCTTTTCCTTGTTGCTTCTTTTATTATTGTTGTTGCTTCTTGCCTGCTGCTATGGAAGGTCCTCTTCTGTTTAGCCTCCTCCTACTAACATTTTATTTTTATGACCCCCACATAAGCCTTCTAATTTCTTCGATCACCTTGTCTAGCTACTCAACTGGTTGGTCCTTGTTTTGCAGATTGTTCTACTTCACTTCCTCCTTGTCAATGGATAGATCAACCTGATCTCCCTTGATGCCTTCATCTCCCTTGGGTTTATCTTTCCATCCTGATGCAGACTCCAGTTCTACAGTCTCATCACTGAGTTGATGCTTTCCTCTAACAAATTGGTTTATGCCATCTCCTCTTGTGTTGGTTCAACTCCAACTTTTTCTAGCTTCTCCCCAAGATGGTATGCTCCTCTACCTATTTCCAATTTGATCTATTGGATATGCCTACTCTGCATATTTACCCTTCTTTCCAAGGCCTCCAATTCCTCATACACCTCAACAAAATCTATGTTATCTGCCTTCTCTTCTGTTGCAGACTCCAGTGTTGCAATCATCTTCTGTTCAACTCTCGGGCTGAATTTTTTTAGCAATTCTACTGAATGCTCCTCTCCCACAATCTACATAATTGTCTATTGGCAGCCATATTCTGGTTCTATATTTTTCAACCAATCCTCCAACATCTCCAACTCCTTCTCCCATTGAGTGAGAAATTGATTGGAATTCTTCTCTTTTTTTGTTGGGGCAGACATCAGTATCTACTCCTTCTCCTCCTCTTTGACAGTCTTTGTTGGTTGTATTTCTTCTTTTGTTGCATATGCAACACATGCTATAGCCTCAATTAGGTTGCTTGGTAGGAATATATCAATTCCCCCAATGATCAAAGCACACCTCTAATCCTCCTTCGTTGCGATGGGAGTATTTAACTTCTCATCATCTTCATTCACATGGTCTACAAATCAACATGAATCTTCATCTATCAACACTCCTTGTTGATATAAACTCTCAGCTGAGTTCATATCCTCTCCCTTTCTCACCTAGCGATCTGGGATTCCTCCTCTTCCCCCATGGAAGTCTATGAGATCCAATTATCCCTCTTCATTTCCCCCAGGCAGTCTATGAGATCCAATGATCCCTCTTCATTTCCCACCTAGCAACTTGAACTTCCATCACTACCCTCCTAGTAGTCTATGAGATCATCCACTGATCTCCTTCCATTGCCCACCTAGCAACTTGAAAGTTCACTTATGCCCTCCTAGCAGTTTATGAGATCTCTTGATCCCATCTCATGGTCCACCTAGCAATATGAATTTCCATTGTTGTCCTCCTGACAATTTAATATATCCTCACTTTATCTCATGTCATTTCCCACCTGACAATTTGAAAATTCACCTATGCCCTTCTGGCAGTTTATGAGAACCATAACTGCTCTTTCTTCCTCATAATTGAGGGTTTCTTCGACTTCTGGCTCATAAATGCAAACTAGATCCTCCTCTGTGTCACTGGGGTTTTCAACATACCTCAACCATCTCCTCACCTCTTGTTGTTGTTTTCTAGCCAACAACTTTTGAACATGCCATTTTACTTTCCTTTTCAGAGGCCATTCGTACCTCCATCGTACCTTTACCTCATGTTGCATCTTCAATGTCAGTTGTTCCATTCTTGTTCTTATCTCAATGAGTTCCATGTCAATTTATGATTTAATTTTCTTCTGACAATCTCCTCTTTGACCACGCTCATGGCCTTCAGTAGCCATCTTTTCTGTCTTTAGCACTCCGGGCTATCTACCATTTGTTTCACACCATGCAACCATATTTACAGAGCATCAGTGCTCTTTCTTCCTTCACCTTTTGTCCACAAGTGAACTTCAGCTTCTGATACCATTTGATGTCATCAAATTATCTCTGTTTTCCGTCTGGCCTTTGCCTACAATCTGCAGACATAATTCAACTCCTGATACTACTTGATGTAGTCGGATTGTCTTCTCTATCTCCTTCATCTGAAATCTATATATGAAATCAAATCTTATACCTCTTGATGGTATGAGACTATCTCCTTTCACTGTCCCTCCTTTGTCTACTGTTTTCAAACAAAATAACAACTTTCCCCTCCTTCTCTTTCACTTGCAATCTATAGACGAAAATTTTAGACTATCTTCCACCACCATCTCGCCTTTGTCCACCATTTGCAAACAAAAAAATTTCTTTCTCCTCTTTCTTTTTCACCTGCAATCTATAGACAAAAATTTCAGCTCTGATACCACTTGATTCAGACCCCCCCTTCTCCCCTTGGGGCTGCTAACCTCCTGGTCAAGGATCGATCAAGAATCTGAGTCAGATCAAATCTCTAGGTATTTGTTTGACCCCAAGTTCATTTACATAGGCCCTTTTTCCTATGGCGCAGGTCCTATAAGACTCGCGAGCCCTCTCTTGGGCGTTTTTCAAAACTCAACTCCAAATGGGTGTTATCTCTTCCCTAGCTAAGCCCCTTCCTTTATGTGACCATGAATATGACCACTCACCTAACCAAAAGGTGCTTCATGACTTTGTGTGTCGAGTGTTTTCATATGATCCAACTCCAACTCTCTGAATTTTGAAATCCTGACTCGGAGCCTAATGCATGTTGGCTCCTTTGTTAGCCTTCACCAGTGTGACCTCTGGCTATGACCCGAGGACAATCTCATGAGAGATTCATGACTTTATGTGTTAGGTATTTGCGTGTGAACCAACCTTGACTCTCCCAACTTTTGAACTCTCGAACTAGAGCCTAGCGAGTGCTAGCTCCTTCCCTTAACCTTCATCAATGTGACCCCTCGCTATGAACTAGGGCCAATCTCCTGAGCACTTCATGATTTCTCACCTCGCATGGTTAGAATATTTCTTGTCTCTCTTCTTCCGACTCTTGAACTTGTGCTTGCATCAGATCGACGACCCACAATCCCCACGATCCAATGGTTCTTCTCTCTCCTTCATGAATTGGGACTTTACATTTCGCGAGATCGAAAGATGACTCGTCTCCCTTCTTTCAATATCTAAAACCCTGATTCTCCACTTGCCTCAGATCAATGGTTCGAGACTCCCCATGATCCTACAGTTCAAATCTCCCTTGCGAACTTGGGATTTCACATTTTGCAACTTTGGAAGTTGGCTTCCTTCTTCCTCATCACTTCCGATTTTCTACTCTCTAGATTAACGATATGGATATTCCCATGATTCAACGGTTGATATCTCTTTCACAAACTCGGGACTTCACGTTTCATGAAGTTGGAGGACTGCTCACCTCTCTTCCCTCGATATCCAAACTCGTGAGTTTCTTGGGATCAAATCTATAGTCCACACTTTCCTTCGATCAATGGTTGTGATCCTTTAGTTAACTTGGACTTTGAGAGGTTGCTTACCATGTGCACTTCCAAAGGGTTAAATCTCGTGCACTTACTTTTGGATCCAATGGCTTTTGTTTCTTCATGCCCAACTCTAACAGTTGATATATGTTCTCCCCTTGTATGTGCTCCTCCTATCTAGAATCTAATCTGATGGCCCATATTTATCCATGTTGTCGATCTGATGGTTGATGTAGCTCCTCCTCCTGAGTTTCTTTGTTCTCTCGGACTTGGAAGAATTTTCGAAGTGTCAAAGGCTTCACCCTTTGGTCTTTATCTTGCGAACCGACTGCTCTAGATCTCACTTATTCCTAGGAATTATTTCCCTTATGATCTTTTGAATTTGAAGCAAGTTCTCTTTACGCTCCTGCCTTGCGCTATCTCTTTTGAGTTATTTGATTTTCTCAGTCTCTAAGGGACTCAGCCCTTCTACGTCTTTCAAATAGGAACTTTGTGCCCACATGGAAATCGTCTGATCATGCACACCTTGCAGAGATATTTCTTATAGAGTGTTCAACAACTATGTAAATGTCTTCTCCTTCGACACTTCTCTTCTCAGAACTCAAAACAAGGTCCTTTTTTGTGCACTCCTTGCACCTGCTCAATGCTCTCCTAGAAAATCTCTATGAAATATTTAGTAATTTGGTTCTCTGTTATGTTCCTCCCTACACATTATTCTCACCAAGGTATTCAATAACCTTGAGGTTCCTCCTTGAGTCTACAAATGTTCTGGTGTGCCCTCCTAGCATGTTATTTTCTGAAATTGATCTGAGATTCAGATGCGCACTCCTTGCGTTGGTCACCGAGTTCAACTACTCTATTGTGCACTCCTTCCACAGTTTAAAGAACCCAGAATAGGTTTAAAAAACTCTCAAATATAGTATAATCAACCTTCACCCTCCATATGGAAACAATTCATACACATCTATAGCATAAATAGACATTCCATTAACATTCAAATGCATAAACACAGAGACAATTCATGGGCAGGAAAAAATTCTTTGTATTAATATCAAAATGCATGTACAATGTGTTTACAAAAACTGGACTGCTCTAGAGTCTCAGTCCTCTCCAAAATTACTCTACCTCCCATTCTACAAGAATACTCTATGTTTGACTACCTCATTTTGGGCGTGAAATATTCCTACTTCTACCAGAAGGTTCCGCTAGGGTTTCCTCCCTGACTACTCGTCTACCCAAAAAATAGAAACCTATCTGCTACCTAATTTATGTTACATTCAAGAGTAGGAGTGAAAACTCCCACTCACTCATGATCATTCAATCTTTGAGTGTTTCACTCTTGTTCAATCATCCATTCAAAATGGATCAATAGAAAAACACTAGCTTTTAGATTCCGAAATTTTAGGAAGTCACACTATGGCTCTAAGTTGTCCCTCTACGTGGACTTGTTGATGATGCTCTTGCATCAAAATGCTTCTGATTCCACCTATTCTTTGGAGGGATATCTCTATGGATTTTATTGTGGGATTACTTAAATTGAGCAATAAATCAATCATCATGGTGGTCGTTGATCATCTTTCCAAGTATGCTCATTTTTGTGCTCTTTAACACCCATTTACTGCCTCCACAATGGCTCAACTTTTCATGGATCATGTCTTCAAGCTTCATGGCATGCCTCATTATATTGTTTCTGATCGAGACCCCACTTTCACCAACAATTTTTGGCAAGAATTTGTTAGAAAAACAGGATCGTTGAGCAATAAAATAAAACAAATGCAGAAATAAAACACATAAGATACACAATACAATAGAGACACAGATATATGTGGTTCACCCAGTGTGGGCTACGTTCATTAGAGAAATTTCCAGGTCCTTCCTTTATTATTATTATCCAGCAAATGAAGGGATACAACCTACAACAAACCCGTTGTAACTTCCTCTTCTTTCTCTCAGAATATCCTATCTTAGAATACAATATTTTCCATAATACATAGCCGCAATACATTTCCCTCATAGCAGAGGGTTGCCTTCTAGGACAAAAAACCCTAACATAATTTCTACAGTTAGATCTGCGACCTTATAATGAACGATCCAGATTTACAATGAAATTACAATATACATTTACAAGGCAATTTTTACTTCGAGGGCTTTGCCCTCGCACTCCGCAGAGGGGGTAATGCCCCTTTTCACTCCCCCATGTGGAAGAGTGTACATAATTTTGGGGTGTAAATACTTCATGGGGTATAAACAGGACTGAAAACAAAATACCTTTGAATCATGAAAATAATCAGTCTCCACAACCAACAATCTCTCACTTTGAGACTGATCTCAACAACTCCAATGTTGTTGTATATGTTGGACTCTGAACCTTCTTGAACTTGGAAAATTTCTCATATTCATCTTCATCTTCATACTTGAAGACCAACTGAAACTGAGCAGGAACTCAGTTTCACCCTGGTTACTCCCTTTGTTAAAATGTCTACAGGATTCTAGCTAGTGTGTATCTTTTCAAAGTTCAAATGTCCATCTTCCAAGGTGAATCATATGAAGTGGTACCTCAAGTGTATATTATTAGTCTTCGAATGGAAGATTGAGTTCTTTGTAAGATAAATGATACTCTCATTGTCACAGTACAACCTGCTATTCTCCTGCTTCTTTCCCAATTTCTCCATAAACCTCTGTAACCAAATCATCTCTTTACTAACCTCTGTAGTAGCAACATACTCTGCCTCTGTTGTTGAAAGTGAAACTACCTTTTGTAGTTTCGAAATCCAACTTACTATTTTTCCACCTATAGTAGAAACATACCCTATGGTGCTCCTCTTTCTTTCTTTATCACCTGTCATATCTAAATCAACATATCCTTGTAGAAAAGTGTCTAAACCTTTCCGACCGCATCCTTGGCCAAAAGTAAGACTCGCTCAGCTTCATGAACGTCTTGTCATGACCAAAATGTCCTACTAAGCCCCCATTGTGTTTCTCCTTCAATAAGTTCTCCCTC
>JZKD02S1667439.1:97907-111420 GCA_000966675.3 Picea glauca
AAACATAATGCATGAGTAGAAGTACCTCTCAAATACTTGAGAATCCACTTTACTACCTCCCAATGTTATTTACCTGGATAGTTCATATACCTACTCACAACTCCCACTCCATTTGAAATATTTGTTCTTGTGCAATCCATTGCATACATCAAGCTGCCAATTGTTCATGAATAAGGGACCCTAGACATGTATTCTATCTCCTCCTGTGTCTTGGGACACATTTCCTTATTTAATTTGAAAAGGCTGGCCAAAGGTGTACTAACTAGTTTTGCATTCTGCATTCTAAACCTCTCCAACAACTTTTCTATGTACTCACCCTGAGACAATGTCAATTTGAGATTTTTCCTATCTCTTGTTATTCTCATACCAAGGATTTTCTTTACAACACCCAAATCCTTCATCATAGATGATGCAGGAGCATCACCCACATCAAGCGAGCGTGGGGGCAAGCGCCACACATTTTGAGCATATGTTAAATTGTTTAAAAACTTTTGAAGAATTGATGTGCCAAACTTAAATGTGATAGTTAAGGAGAGGCGTACTTATGCATTGTATAGGACCTTGAGCGATCTTCTCTCATCTGAAGTAGATGGAGGCATTTATAATAGTAAATGTAAGTAGGTAGAATTGAATATTAGATTAGACAGTTTTAGGAGGAGTGGAGGAAAAATGGATATAGACACCCTCATTGTGCATTGTAACATAGTTCGAAACATTGGAGCGTAGAAGAGAAGCAGAGAGCTGTGCAGAACACCTATGTATAGTTATTTGGAATAATAGAAGAAGTTGATTCAAATTCATGGCGTTGTGTTTATTCTCTGTGTATGTATGTTGAATGCTATGCTCATGATTATTTACTTCCTGTTATGAATTTGCTTTACATGTTATGTATGAATGATTTCTTGCTGAGTGTTTGAAATCTGAGAAAGGAAGTAAAAGAAATGAGCTTCAATTGTTTCTCTATCTGAGCAAGGATTCCTGTAAGGAGTGCAACTGATGTCATCCACAAGGAGTGCATTGATAGAAGGCTTAGATAGTTTAACTCTTGTTCTCGTTCACCCAAAAGTGAAATTGGGTTATAGGAGCCATGCAAGGAGTGCGCAGGCTAAGGAAAGTCTCAGTTGTGAATCTGAGTGAATCATTGAAGGAATGTTGTTGCAGGTGTGCGCAAAGTCGAAAGAATTCAACACTTGGAAGTGTTTGAGGATTGTCGCAAGGGATGTGCATAGGAGGACCAATTTTCATAGAGGAATATTGGGTTCACCCCATAGAAAACATTAAAGAGGAAGAAATTGACAGTTAGGATCTTGTGGAGAAGAATTGGCAAAATCCCGCCAGCTGTTGGATCTGCCAAAGAAGAAAGGATTTCACGGCTGCGTTCAGAGTTCAAGCTCCAAGGGTCACGAGTCATTGGATTGTTGATCAGTTACCCATTAGCCGTTCGATCTGTCAGGAGTTGCACAGGGTTTAAACCCTCGTGAGTAGAGTAAGAACCCCAAGAAGCATCGGGAAATTGGGAGTCACGAGAGCAGAAGATCGGGGAAGTCCATATTGAAAACCCCCATATAATCTGAGCCGTCCATTTGGGGAGACAGGTGTTAGAAATCTGAAGAGAGTTGGGATATCGATGTTTGGGAAATCGGAGTTCCTGAGGTTGAAAAAAATCAGGACATCAGAAGTCTCAAAAATGTGAGGAGAAATCTGAACCGTCCATCTTGAGAGGATGCATGGCAGAAATCAGAGTCATCAGGGAAGTCCAGACAGGAAGTCATCTATCGGCATTTTAGTCATCAGGATATCAGGAATCTTGGTGAAAAGAGGTTTGGGCATTTCAGAATCACGAAGTCTGAAACCCCGATAAGAAGGGAAGTGTCATTATGGGAGCCAGATGTCAGCATAGCGGAGAACCGGGATTCGAAAGATCGGTAGTCCCGTGGGCAAATGTTTTTCGACATTTGAACCCCCAAAGTCCCGAGGGAGATTTGGAGCCATTGGGATCATAGGAAATCATGACCGTTGATCAAGATAAAGGCAGACAGGAGTTGCTAGCTGACGTCGTGTCAGGAAATCGGGATTCGAGGGATCACGAATCCTGAGGATGAGTGTATTTGGACATTGGAAAGTCTGAAACCCCGATGGGAGGTATGACTGCGGTCATATAAGGGGAGGTCGTGTGGACCAAAGGTATAGTTCGGAGGGGCTAATGGAAATTGGAGCACATTGGGATTTCGAAGTCCAAAATACCGAAAGAAGATAAGGCCGCGGTCTTATGAATTCTGGTCATATAGGCCAAGATTCTTGCCAGGAGGGATAACATGTAAAAGGCGCATTGACAAATCTATTCATTAGAGATCGGGGATTCAAGAGGTAAAGAACTCTCAACTTTAGGGACAACGAAACCTCGAAACCCAATATTACATCCCCTATGGGGAATTTGTTCATGGTCATCCAGAAGGCCGTGATAGGGTGAAGGAAGGACTTGTGGATCAGGGTTTTCATAGGGATTCCATTGGGAGTCCAAAGAGCTCTTCGACTCAGTGGAGAAAATTGAACGATCCTTAAGACCGGGAGGTCAGTTGCGGGACCTGCTGAGGTAGGTGCCCGGGTAGACTCCATCAAGTGGTATTAGAGCCCAGAAAAGCTTCTTTGCTTTCTGTAGCAGGGAGAAGGAGAATTAACCATGCCATCGAGAAGAAGGGATAGACAATCACCGGATCCAGAGGAGGAAAGGGAAATACCTAGAGGAAGGGGTAGGCAAGTGCAGCTTCCAGAGGTAGAAAGAGATCTGCATAACTTACGCACTATGGTTGTGGACATGGAGATAAGACAAAGGTGCAAGGCTGATGCAGGAGATATCAGTGAATTTGGAAATGAAGATGATGTTGGACATGGAGAAGAATAAATCCTAGCGGAAGATGCAACAAATGAGCGCTTACTTAAAGATGTTGCAAGAATGGGTGCAAAAGTAAAAATGGACATTCCAGTTTATGAGGGAAATCTGGATGTAGAAGAGCTTCTAGACTGGATTAGAGATCTAGACACCTATTTTGACTATGAAGACATTGAAGAGGACAATAAGGTCAGACATGCTGTCATGAGATTAAAAGGACATGCAGCCTTGTGGTGGGATGAACTACAAGCTGACAAGCATTGCCAAGGCAAGCAGAAAATTAAGAGCTGGGACAAGATGATTGCAAAGATGAAGGCAAATTCATTCTCAGGGACTATCAAATTTCTCTGTTCAGGAGGATGCAGAACCTAAGACAAAAGTTGATGACAGTGAAGGAATATACTGAGGAATGTTACAGGTTGAATATCAAGGCAGGTCATCATGAAAGAAATGACGAAAAAGTTTCCAGGTATATGAATGGCCTGAGATATGAGATTCAGGATTAAATGAGTATGGCAACCATTCGAACGGTAGAGGATTCTTATCAAATGGCCTTTGAAGTGGAAGAGAAGCTGAGCCAAAAGAAGATTCAAAGAGGTCAAGGAAGAAGTCAGCCCAGAGGCAAATCAGTTGCCCAGGAAAGAACCCAGAAGCCCAGGGATGACTGGAAGAAACCTTAGACTCAGACAGAGAGAGGTGTAAGTTCAAAACGAGGGCGATATGTTGAACAGAGAGGACAACATACTGAGCAGAGAGGAGATTATGCTGACAACAACACTTTTCCTCGTACTAGAGGTAGAGGAAGAGGAATAGGTGGAGTAATTACATGCTTCACATGTGGAAAGAATGGGCACAAGTCTTATGAGTGTCCAGAGAAAAAGAAAGGAACTGGAGAAACTCACATCACCGAGGCACAGAGGGGAGATGTTGAAGCAGAAGACGCTGAAGGTGGAAGATCGCTGGTGATGCGAAAATTCCTTTTGATATCAGAGAAAGAAGTGGAAAGCTCAATCCAAAGGACCAGACTTTTTAGAACAACTTGCAAGACCAAGGACAGGGTATGAAAATTCATTGTGGACAGCAGTAGCACTGATAATCTCATTTCAACCAAGATGGTAGAAAAACTGGAGTTGGAGACAACTGATCATCCAAGCCCATACAAAGTTTCGTGGCTACAAAAAGGACATCAGGTAAATGTCACCAAACAATGCTTAGTTGAATTTAAGATAGGGGGATATAATGATAAGATATTATGTGATGTGATTCCTATGGATGTTTTTCATTTATTGCTGGGTAGACCGTGGAAATATGACTGGAATGTGATTCATGATGGGAGGATGAACACATACACCCTAGAAAAGAATGAGAGAACTCATATGTTTCTTCCAATCAAGGATAAATAAGTAAAACCGGAGGTAAGAAACAAAGTACTTCTCATGAGTGGGAAGCAACTCCTTACCAAGGTTAAGAAGAAGGAGGATCCACAATTCATTATGGTCATAAAACCGAAGATTGTTCTGACTAGCACAAGAGTGGATGATTTTCCAAAAGAATTTCAAGGACTGCTGGAAGAGTTTGATGATATAGTAGTGGACAAATTACCTCGTTCGTTGCCACCAATGAGAAGTCTGAGCCACCATATCGATCTCATACCAGGAGCCAGTTTACCAAACAAAACTGCATATAGATTAACGCTACAAGAGAATGAAGAGGTCAAAAGACAAGTCCAGGATTTGTTGGACAAAGGTTTGGTCAGGGAAAGATTGAGTCCATGAGTTGTTCCAACGGTACTCAGTCTGAAGAAAGATGGAGGCTGGAGGATGTGAACTGATTCAAGGGAGATTAACAAGATAACCATCAGGTACAGGTTTCCATTACCAAGGATGGATGATTTAATGGATTTCTTAAGTGGGGAAAAATTCTTTTCAAATATTGATTTGAAGAGTGGATATCACCAGATTCGCCTGAGAGAAGGTGATGAATGGAAAACAAAATTCAAGACAAATGAAGGTTTGTATGAATGGCTTGTTATTCCATTTGGCTTAAAAAATGCGCCAAGTACCTTTATGAGGTTGATGAAAGAAGTCCTGAAGGATTTCATCGGAAAATTTGTTATCGTATATCTAGATGATATATTGATTTTCAGTAAAACGGAGGCTGAACATCTGAAGCATTTCTCCATTGTGATGAGGAGATTATAGCAAGAGAAGTTGTTGATAAACATAAAGAAGTTCTCGTTCATGAAGACATAACTCATTTACTTGGGATTTGTTATTTCGGAAAATGAGTTGAAGATGGATCCATATAAGGTGGAGGAAATCAAGAATTGGCCATCACCGAGGAACATATTTGAGGTGAGAAGTTTTCACGGGTTGGCTAGTTTCTACCAAAAATTCATTAGGGATTTCAGTGGAATTAGCGTAGTAATGATGGACACAGTGAAGAAAAGAAATAAATCTTTTCACTGGACAGAAGAGGCTGAGAAGAGTTTCAATTTGATGAAACAGAAGATTACAGAACAACCAATTCTGGTGTTGCCAGATTTTCAAAAGACATTTCAGGGAAAATGTGATGAAAGCGGGTTTGCAATAGGAGCAGTCTTAAGTCAATGACAGACATATTGCATATTTCAGTGAGAAGTTGAATGGAGTGAAGGTGAAGTATTCCACGTATGATAAGGAGTTTTATGCCATCATCCAGGCATTGAAGAAATTGAGGCACTATTTGATTCCGAAGGAATTTGTTTTGTATAGTGATAAGCATGCATTGCAGTTTGTGACTCAACAGGAAAAGTTGAATTAGAGGCATGTTAAATGGGTTGAGTACATGAAAAATTTCACATTTTTGATTAAACATATTTCTGGTACTACTAACAAAGTTGTTGATGCTTTGAGAATGAAGTGTTTGCTGTTGCAGGAGTTCAAAGTCAAGATGTTAGGTTTTGATTATCTCAGAGACATGTACGCAGATGATACAGAATTTAAGGAAGCGTATGAAGCAACTGAGAATCCAGTTCTTAGAGATAGCAACAAATGGGATGAATACATGATCCAGGAAGGGTTGTTGTTTAAGGGCAATGAGCTATGTATTCCAAATTGTTCCATGAGGGAGAAACTGCTGAAGGAAAAACATAGTGGAGGATTGGCTGGAAACTTCGATCATGATAAGATGTTCGTGAAGCTGAGCGAGTCATACTTTTGGCCAGTGATGCAATTAGGGGTCAATAGGTTTGTAGACCGATGCAAAATTTTCCAGCATTCAAAGGGAAGGAAGCAGAATGTAGGTTTCTATCAACCATTACCCATACCTAAGAGGTCGTGGGATGAAATTAGCATGGATTTCGTATTGGGATTGCCAAGGACGCAAAGAGGATTTGATTTGATCTTTTTGTTAGTGGATATATTTTCCAATATGGCACATTTTATCTCATGCCAGAAAACTTGTGACGCGACGCACATCGCGAATCTATTTTTCAAAGAAGTCGTTCAACTTCACGGCTTACCAAGGAGTATTTTTTCGGACATAGATACAAAGTTCTTAGGGAAATTTTGGAGGAAATTATGGAAGAATATGGGGACTAATTTTTTGTTTAGTTTAGCTTATCATCCTTAGACAGATGGACAGACAGAAGTGGTGAACAAAATTCTGGGAGACTTGCTGAGGAGCCTGGTGGCGGAGCACCACAACAGTTGGGACAATACATTGCCACAGGTAGAGTTTGCGTATAATGACTTAGTGAATCAGAGCATAGGCCAGAGTCCATTCTAGATTGTATATGGCACACAGCCAAGAGGATTTTCTGAATTGAGAGATTCGGAACAGACTACTACTAGGAGCGCTAGTGCAGAAGAATTCATGGAGGCGATCAGAGAACTTCATAGCCGGGTGAAGGAGCGACTTCAGAATTCAAGTCAGGAGTATAAGCGGAGAGCAGATCAGCATCAAAGATGACTCCAATTTGAGGTTGGTGACTTGATTCTAGTGCACTTGAGAAGAGAAAGGTTCCCGAGATGAACATACAATAAATTGAAGATGAAGAAAATCGGACCATGCAAGGTCTTGAAGAAAATTGGAGAGAATGCTTATGAGATTGAATTACCCGATGGGATCAGAATTTCTCCGATATTCAATGTCTCAGATTTATACCCATATAAACTTGAGGAAGCAGGAGTAGAATATGAACATTCAGAGGTTCAGTGGAGAAAGAAGATGCCAGTTGCAGATAGGCCACAGATGGAGTGGATATTGGATAAACGAGTGGGTAAGAAGACTAGAAGGAAAGAATACTTCAAATATTTGGTCAAGTGGAAGCGCCATCCAGTTGAATATGCCAGCTAAGAGAATGAAGCTGAGATTCTATAGCATGGACAGATTGTGCAAGAGCTCATGGACAGGAGCCCATGAATATTTTCAAGAGAGAGAGTATGATGCAGGAGCATCTCCCACATCAAGCAAGCGTGGGGGAAAGCGCCACACATTTTGAGCATATGTTAAATTGTTTAAAAACTTTTGAAGAATGGATGCACCAAACTTAAATGTGATAGTTAAGGAGAGGCGTACTTATGCATTGTATAGGACCTTGAGCGATTCGCTCTTGTCTGAAGTAGATGGAGGCATTTATAGTAGTAAATGTAAGTAGGTAGAATTGAATATTAGATTAGACAGTTTTAGGAGGAGTGGAGGGAAAATGGATATAGACACCCTCATTGTGCATTGTAACATAGTTGGAAGCATTGGAGCATAGAAGAGAAGTAGAGAGTTATGTAGAACACCCATGTATAGTTATTTGGATTAATAGAAGAAGTTGATTCAAATTCATGGCGTCATGTTTATTCTCTGTGTATGTATGATGAATGCTATGCTCATGAGTATTTACTTCCTGTTATGCATTTGCTTTACATGCTATGTATGAATGATTTCCTGCTGAGTGTTTGAAATTTGAGAAAGGAAGTAGAAGAAATGAGCTTCAATTGTTTCTCTATCTTAGCAAGGATTCCTGCAAGGAGTGCAGCTGAAGTCATCCGCAAGGAGTGCATTGACAGAAGGCTTCGATATTTTAACTCTTGTTCTTGTTCACCCAGATGTGAAATTGGGTTATAGGAGTCGTGCAAGGAGTGCGCAGGCTAAGGAAAGTCTCAGTTGTGAATCTGAGTGAAGCATTGAAGGACTATTGTTGTAGGTGTGTGCAGAGTCGAAAGAATTCAACACTTGGAAGTGTTTGAGGATTGTCGCAAGGGATGCACGCAGGAGGACTAGTTTTCATAGAGAAATATTGGGTTCACCCCACAGAAAACATCAAAGAGGAAGAAATCGACGGTTAGGATCTTGTGGAGAAGAATTGGAAAAATCCCGCCAGTCGTTGGATATGCCAAAGAAGCAAGGAGGTTACGGCCGCGTTTGTAGTTCAAGCTGCAGGGGTCGTGAGTCATTGGATCGTTGATCAATTACCCGTTAGTCGTCTGATCTGTCAGGAGTTGCATAGGGTTTAAACCCTCGTGAGCAGAGTAAGAACCCCGAGAAGCATCGAGAAATCGGGAGTCACGAGAGAAGAAGAAGGGGGAATTCCATAGTGAAAACCTCGATATAATTTGAGCCATCTATTTGGGGAGACATGTGTCAGAAATCTGAAGAGATTTGGGATATCAGCGTTCGGGAAATCAGAGTTCCTGAGGTAAAAAAAAATCGGGACATCAGAAGTCTCGAAAACGCAAGGAGAAATCTGAACTGTCCATCTTGAGAGGACGTGTGGCAGAAATCTCAGTCATTGGGGAAGTCCTGATAGGAAATCATCTATCGAAATTTTAGTCATTGGGATATCGGGAATCCTAATGACAAGAGGTTTGGGCATTTCGGAATCATGAAGTCCAAAACCCCGATAAGAAGGGAAGTGCCATTGTGGGAGCCAGCTGTCAGCATAGCGGAGAACCGAGATTTGAAAGATCGATAGTCCCGTGGGCAAATGTTTTTCGACATTTGAACCCCCAAAGTCCCAAGGGAGATTTGGAGTTGTTGGGCTCATAGGAAATCATGACTGTTGATCAGGCTAAAGGCAAACAGGAGTTGCTAGCTGACATCGTGTCGGGAAATCGGGATTCGAGGGATCGTGAATCCTGAGGACAAGTGCATTTTGGACATTGGAAAGTTTGAAACCCTGATGGGAGGTATGATTGCATTCATATAAGGGGAGGTTGCATGGACCAAAGGTTTAGTTTGGAGGGACTAACGAAAATTGGAGCACATCGGGATTTCGAAGTCCAAAATCTCGAAAGAAGATAAGGCCACGGTCTTATGAATTCTGGTCATATAGGCCAAGATTCTAGCCAGGACGGCTAATGTGTAAAAGGTGCATTGACAAATCTATTCATCAGAGATCGGGGATTCAAGAGGTAAAGAACTCTCAACGTCAGGGACCCCGAAACCCCGAAACTTGATATTACATCCCCTGTGGGGAATTTGTTCATGGTCGTCCAGAAGGTCGTGACAGGGTGAAGGAAGGACTTGTGGATCAGGGTTTTCACAGGGATTCCATTGGGAGTCCAAAGAGCCGCTTCGTCTTAGTGGAGAAAATTGAACGATCCTTAAGACCAGGAGGTCAGGCGTGGGACCTGCTGAGGTAGGTGCCCGGGTAGATTCCATCAGCAGATGAATTATCTAATTTCTTCTTGAGCACATTTATATCCTTCATATTAGACGTTGCAACAATCATGTCATATACATACAATAGAAAGATAATATAGCTTCCATTTTCTAGCCTTTTAAAATAAACACAGTGATCAAAATGACATCTACTATAACCCTATTATATCATAAACCTGTCAAACTTCAAATACCACTTCCTTGGAGATTTCTTTAGGCCATGCAATATCTTCTTCAACCTGCATACCAAATTCTCCTTCTCTTTGACCTCATACCCTTGTGGTTGTTGCATATAAATCTCTTCATCCAAATCCCCACGGAGAAAACTTGTTTTTACATCTAATTGCTCAAGATGCAAATATTCTATTTCCACAAGACTTAAAATAGTCCTAATTGAAGTCATTTTAACAACAAGAGAAAATATTTAATCAAAATATATACCTTTCGTTTGTGCAAACCCCTTTATAACAAATCTAGCCTTGTACCGCTTTTCTCCTCCATCTTCTTCCTTCAACTTGTAAAACCATTTATTATGCAATTTTTTTTTCTTGAAAGCAACTGAACCAAATCCCAAGTCTAGTTATTTACCAAGGAATCCATTTCTTCCTTCATGCCTTGCTCCCAGTTCTTTTTTGTGTCTACCTGCATTGCCTCTTCATAACATTTTGGTTCACCAGAATCAGTCAACAATAAACAATACAATGAAGGAGAGTATCATTCAGGGGGTATACTTAACCTGGTAGATCTTCTGACCACACTTGCAGAAGTTTGAGGTACATGTTTCTCATGTTGTACATTTTTATTTTCTGGTTCCTTTGGAATTTATTTTCAAGTGATCTCATCAAGCACTGTGTATTATGGTTTTTCTTTTCCCTGTTTCTTTCCCTGCAACTGATATTTATACATGAACTTCTCATTGAATATGACATCTCTACTCCTAATGATTTTTTTATTTTCATAATCCCATAAGCGATAACCAAAATCATTAACATCGTATCCAATAAAGGTACACTTCTTGGATTTTTCCTCAAGCTTTGTTCTATTTTATTTATCAATATGGACAAATGCTTCACAACCAAAAGTCTTCAAAAAAGAATAGTCTACCTTTCTTTCTGTCCATGCCTCCTCTGGAAATTTATAATCCAAATAGCTTGAAGGTTCTCTATTTATTAAGTAAACAACAATATCTACAACATCTACCCAAAACTATAAGGGTAAACCAACATGCAATCTCATACTCCTTCCACGCTCCATGATTGTCTTGTTCATCCTTTCTGACACACCATTTTCTTGTGGTGTTCTTGGAGCTTTCTTCTTTCTATGAATCCCATGGTATGAACAGTAATCATCAAACTCCTTGCTGCAATATTCACCTCCATGATCTTATCTGAGACACTTCAACTTTTTTCCTATCTCATTCTCAACCAAATCTTTCCATTTCTTAAAAGTATCAAAAACATCAGATTTTTGTTGAATGCAATAAACCCAAGTTTTTCTAGTTGCATCATCAATAAAATTAACATAATAATGAGAGCCACCAAGAGATGATACCTGAGTTGGCCCCCATACATCTGTATGCAGAAGCTCTAACTTTTCATTCTTCTTTTCTTTTTTGACTTTGAGAATGTAATATACCAGATATAAAATGTATGCATAACATAAATAAAATGTTAGAAATGGCAGAATAACAACAATATAGCCAGAACATTCACCACAATAGCACTAGAATGATAAGAGAATAATAACAGAAATAACACTTTGAATCTGAAAGCAATGTTCATGGGCCTCTTCGAGGGGGCAACCTCTAGTTGAGAAGAGATATATTACAATAATATTCAAGATAGGGTTCTCATACCCTCGACTCCTATTTATACTAAAAAGAAGCTTCTAGAGGAAGATCGTTCTAGAAGAGGAAGTTTCTATTAGGTCTTCTTATATCCGCCTTATTCTATTTTACTGAAAGGCCTTATTAATATTGACCTTTATTACATCCAAATATATTGTTATAACTAGTGCGGGTTAGGACCCTAACATGTCTGCCTCCTTAAAAACAACCTTGTCCTCAAGGCTTGAGATGAGGAAATTGTTGCAGAATGGTAGTTGGTTCCCAAGTGGCATCTGTTGGAGTTGTATCTTTCCATTGGACTAGCACTTCCTTGATGGTTCTCTAACGTAGGCGATGCTCACGCTGGTCCAAAAATGCTTCTTCCTATAGCCAAATGGATCCTTCTTCAACTAGAAGGTTGGTTTGAATTTGGAATTTAGCTCCAATCATGTTCTTTAAGCATGAAACATGAAAAACAGGATGTAGCTTCGAATGGTTGGGAAAAGATAAATGATAGGCTAATTGTGTCACACACTTGAGAATGGTATAAGGACCATAAAATTTGGGCGCTAGCTTCTGACAATGCTTGGCCTTGAGGAAAGTTTTCTTGTAAGGTTGCAGTCGAAGAAACACCTGATCCCCTTCTGCAAATTGACGTTCAGAGTGACCTTGATCTTCTTGTTTCTTCATGCAATTTTGTGCCATGACCAAATTATCTTTGAGTGTATGGAGAATAGCCTCTCGAGCTGTAAGTGTTAGGTCAACTGCTTGGACCTCCAAGGCACCTAGTAAGTATGAGAGAACTAAAGGTGGCTTATGTCCATATAATGCTTCAAAAGGAGTGATGTGTGTAACTATATGGTATGAAGTGTTGTACCACCATTCAACTAGAGGTAACCATTCAACCCACTGATTTTTCTTTTTTGAGGCAAAACACCTCAAATGTGTTTCCAAACACTTGTTGACAACTTTTGTTTAGCCATCAGTCTAGGGATGATAGGTTGTGTTGAGATGCAATTTGGTGCCTTGTATCTTGAAAATTTCTTGCCAAAAATTGCTTCTGAAAGTTGGGTTGCGATCAGAAACAATAGAGTGTGGCATGCCATGAAGCTTGAAGACCTAATCCATGAAAATTTGAGCCACCGTGGATGCTGTAAATGGGTGTTGAAGGGCGTAGAAATGAGCATACTTGGAAAGGAGATCAACAACCACCATGATGACTGATTTATTTCTTGATTTGGGTAAGCTGGTAATAAAATCCATACAGATATCCTTCCAAATAGTAGGTGGAATCAGGAGCAGTTGTAGTGTGCCTGGAGATTTGACTGTTTCTCCCTTGTTGCATTGACATACATCACATTCAATGACAAAATTACAAATGTCCTGTTTCATATCATCCTAGAAAAAGGAACGTTTGACCCTGTCATAGGTTTTGGTGAAACCAGAGTGCCCTGTTGTGGGTGTAGCATGAAGCTTAGAAAGTACTATGGATTTAATCTATGATTGTTTACTTAAATAGAAATGGCATTTGTATCAGAGTTCATCATGCAACCAAGAGTACCTTGGGGAAGCTGGAGCATTGGGATGCAATTGTTGGATCATTTGCGAACTTTTGGGATCTTGTAGCCATTCCTAGCAAACGGCTTGGAGCCAATCCGGGACAATGAATGAAAGAGAAAAAGGGGATCCTTCATCTTCATATTTGCGGGAAAGTGAATCCACAACCACATTTTCTTTCCCTTTCTTGTAAATGATCTCATAATCATATCGAAAGAGCTTAGTCACCCATTTTTGTTGTTCTATGGAGGAAATGTGTTGTTCTAGGAAATACTTTAGGCTTTGATGGTTTGTCTTTACTTAGAAATGTTGCCCCAATAGATAAGGGCGCCACAGATCAACGACATGCATAATAGCCAACATTTCTGATCCGGGGCAGGATCTTTTATGATTATGGTTGAGTTTTAAACTTGCATGAATTCATTAACCATTGAGAATTTTAATGATAGAATGAGGAACGAAGAGGATTATATAAGTTAAATAAACATAGGCAGATCTGAAAACAATAAGGAACAACAAACCATAAGAACGCAGGTTGATAACGGAGTTCGGCACAATGTTTGCCTACGTCTCCGGGCCTTTTTCCTGTGGGGGAGGCTTCTTTA
>JZKD02S1667439.1:115659-130395 GCA_000966675.3 Picea glauca
CTAGTCGGTGTGTCCAACATGAGCATGTGTTCATTTTTGTATGCTCATACAATTTTTGGTTTTTGTTAAGTTCTCAAGGTAGAGGGACTTGACTTGAATGACTAAGAAGACATATTCATGCACAAACCCCTCTAAAATGTTATTCTGTAACTTATTTTACTCTAGATGGAATACAATATTACATCTTTTGAATGGAGAGCAATTAAAATGTGTGTCGAGTGTAGAGACACTTTGTTTTAGGTAATGTTTACAATTTTGATCTTTTATTTTATTTTATTTTCATAATGATTGACATCACTTTCCAACTATTTTTCAACCTCTTTAACTCATAGATATTCAATACCAAGACAAACTCTGTATGTTTCTTTTAAGTTTTGATGTTTTAGGAAAATAGGGGATAACATGGATTGTATTTGGATGCCAATAGATGAAGACAACAATGATGGCACCCGTTATCCTCTGATATCCATTGATGTTTTTAATGATGGTGCCCATTTCAAAACATTTTCCATGGAAGAAAATTGGACTTTTTTTGGATTTAGAAGACACCTTGAATTCGAAGAGGAATTAAGCCTTGAGGAAGATTTCTATTTTATTCACAACGAAAGAAGGGTGAGAATTTTATAGTTTGTGTATGTTTCTTCATTTTATAAACATGGTTTATTACTTACATATTAATTTTTTCCTTTGGGTAGGTTGGCAAAATACGAGAGAAGAGAATTATGTGAAAAAGTTTTCTCATCTCCATACATTAGAAATTCAAGGAACATGACACAAGGTAAATCCTCTCCAACTATACATTAGGAAACCCTTCTGATCTTAGTTGTGATCTCTATATTTTAGAACTAATTTTAAAAATTTTGGCTTATTTCTTTTAGCAAGAGACTCACATGATTTTGTTCACTGAGGATTTTTCACATAATTTGTATTACTTGTTATTTATTACTACATTTTTAGGTCAATATTTGATAAGAATCAAGTGTTCAATATTTCTTTTGTTAACGCAATATTTTTTCATCACATCTACAAGTAAATAAATGGAGAAACAGATGGACTTTCAAACACCTATTCTACAGGTGGAAAATGGACAATAGCATACTCAAGAGCTCAAGGATAGCCAACATTTTGAATATTTTCACCCCACTTTTTTTAAAGTTTATTCTGGATGGAGGAGTATATAGTGGTGTTGATGTATCATAGATTTAGGAGGGTTACTAGTTTATTTTTATTATTTGGATGGAAAATTGTTAAAACCATTTTGAGAAATCTATGTTTAGAACTTCGAGTGTTTTTCAGAGACATGTTTTTTTCTCCCTTGTGGAAACCAACATTTGTAATATTCTAGACTAATAAGAAAATGCTAGAAGGGAAGTTATTGTTGTCATATAGATGGCTTAGGTTGATGGAAAGTTGGTATGGATTTTTGGTTTTGATTGATGTCAACCATTGGAGAGTGATATTATAGATTGATTTCAACCCTTATTGATTGATGTCAACCCTTGGAGAAAGTCCGATACCGAATTCTGGTAGCACAAAGGTTTGGGTAATTGACCCAATTTTGTTTGATGTATAATGGTATGAGTTTTAATATATTTGAAGGTAAGACTACTATATATGGGTACTACATGTCATTTAATTTATGTTGGTATGTGGAACGCCACATAACTCCTCACGGTTAGAGAGTTATGGCCATGTGAAGTTGGAGAACCCAGGTTTGGGTAATGGACCCAGGTTTGTTTAATGGATAATGGTATGAGTTTTGATATATTTGTAGGTAATACTATTCTATATGGATAGTACATGCCATTCCATTTCCATTGGTATGTGGAACATCACATAACGCCTCACGGTTAGAGAGTTATGGCCATGTAAAGTTGGAGAACCCTCATGAGTCATCTAGAAGCCCCAAAAGGCCAAAGTAGTCAAAGTAGTTTAAGAGATTTTTAGAAGGTAAATAATAGCATGAAGTGATGAGTGTACTATAATTCAAACTGAATACAAAATAAATTATTTAAATAATAAAGGTAATAGAAATATTACTAAATTGACAAGTGGTTAGAAGTGGGTTAGCCCTAAAATAAGGAAAGTGGTTTAAGATAGTTATCAGGCAACCCCTTCAGGTAAAGTGAAGTGATGAGTGTACTATAAGTCAAAGTGAATACAAAATAAATTATTTAAATAATAAAGTTAATGGATAAATTACTAATTGGATGAGTGGTTAGAATTTGGTCAACCCTAAAATAAGGAAAGTGGGTTAAGATGGTTAAAAGGTAAACCCTTGAGGATGCTACATGAAAATATAAATAAGAGGAAAGGCTCTCTCATTTCAATCACACTTGAGAATATTTAATATCTACAGGTGACTTAGGTAACCAAAAGATATCTAAGCCAAATTTAAGAGAGAAGGTGAAGTAAAGAAGGCCGAAATTCAAGGGAGGATAAATTCTTTTGATGATGCTTTCTAAGGTACATTATTTACAGGTCATCTCACCATTTTCACAATAATTTCTTTTCTAGAATGACTCAGACTGTGAAATTGAGAGGCCATTGAGAAAACATATCCAATTAGTTGTGGTATGAATTTAATCTTATGAGTCATTTTATTTTTTGAGTTAAACTACGTGGAAAATAAGGTTTGTGGCTAGTCATGAAACTAGTCTAAAACATGTGTTTCAAGTAAAAACATCATAAATTATTCATAACAGATCCAAATTTAGTAAGATCAAATGCATTGGTTAGAGTACAATATGTAGTATTTTGTGTATTTTCATATCCATATAGCAAATATTCCATGTGGGTCACACTCTACAAGTTCACTCTCTAGAATAAGTCAAAATTCAACAAGGTATGTCATTTTTTCTATAACTCCTTTTTTGAGAGGTTCCAAGTAGTGACACCTGGAGGAATTGCACAAAACACACTGAAGAAAATTGTGTACTATTTTCATATCTTTATTCATTACAGGTACATAATTATGATTATTTCAAGTTAGGGTTGTTGAGTAATCCAAAATTAGTCATGCGACACTAAAGAAAAGTTTGATGAAAATGCTAGTCTCTTGTTGTGAAAGTTAAGGAAGGTTTGTAGGTATGTGATCATATACACTAGGTCTATTACAAATTTACAAATCAGATTTGTATGATGAAATTGATAAGGAATTTTGTTTGAGGTACATGTTGGGTACATGGTTGAGACAAGTAGTTGATGAGTTGTCACATACATGAGGTGTATAATTGATGATGTTGGTACATATTGATGAGTCATAGTTGATGAGCAGTTGATACATGATTGGTACATACTTGGTACATGGTTGGAGGCACTTGTTAGTATTATTGTTGACATATGGTTTACAGATGATGTAGCATATTTGTATTGGTATATTATTAGAGGCACATATTGATCTTGGTGATGATTATGAGTTGTTGTGTTATGCTTGGTTGATGGACATCTTTGAGATTTGTCTTGGTGATTGATATTGGTGAGTAGATCTGATTTGATTGATAAGATTGATGAGACAGGTTGTTTTGATAGGTTGTTTGGATAGGTTGTTGTGGTAAGTTATTTGTATAGGTTTGGTGCATGGTTGATGCACTTATTCATGGTACAGGTTCAGGTATAGGTTTGCGCATGGTTGATGTAGTTGTTTATGGTACAGGTTAATTACAGGTTGTTTGGTATAGGTTGGTGCATGGTTGATGCACTTGTTTATGGTATAGGTTCAGGTATAGGTTGATGCATGGTTCAGGTTATTGGTACAGGTTGTTTGGTGTATGTTGATTGGTACAGGATTAAAACAGTATATCTCACAGTGATAGTGTGACAATGGTTCCATCATTCTACTTATATACCAGGGCAATTGGACAGGGAAAGGACAGGTGGTTATAGCCACCTTCCGGTTGTAGCCAGAGAACATAGGGGATTGTAGCCTCCTTCTAGTTGTATCCAAAGAATTAGGGAGTTTGATCTTCCTTCAGGTTGTATCCTAAGAAACTAGGGGGTTGGAGCCTCCTTCCAGTTCTAGCTAGAAAACTAAGGAAGTTGGTGCTTCCAATGAATGTAATTCTTAAAGATATTTAAGAAAAAACATTATGTGGTTTTATCCCACTTTGGGTTTCCACGTAAAACACTATTGTATTGTGTATGTGTGTGATTACTCATTTGTTCATTGTTTATTTACTCTGCAACTATTAGATGATAATGCTACATTGATATAACATTTGCATTTTATGGTGAAAAATGATTAAATTTCTCTATTACTAATTCACCCACCTCTCAGTAATCCAACAATTGGTATCAGAGCAGGTTCCTTTAGACAACAGTTTAACCATTGGAAGGAGATCATGGATTATTTTGAGAATGTAGTACCAATGTTTAATGGTCAAAATGGTTTTAATTATGGGATGTGGAGAATAAGGACGAAAGTGTTTTTACAGGCATAGGGACATTATATTTGGCTATCAATTGTTACAAGATATGATAATTCAACAAGGGAAAAGACTGAAGCCAATAATGAATGGAAGAAAAATAACAAAATAGTAATGGATTTCATCTGGGAAGGATTACCTAATCTGGTAAGAGAAAAGGTTGGTAAATGCATTGGTATATTATTAGAGGCACATATTGATCTTGGTGATGATTATGAGTTGTTGTGTTATGAATGGTTGATGGACATCTTTGAGATTTGTCTTGGTGATTGATCTTGGTGAGTAGATATGAATTGATTGATAAGATTGATGAGACAGGTTGTTGTGATAGGTTGTTTGGACATGTTGTTGTGATAAGTTATTTGTATAGGTTTGGTGCATGGTTGATGCACTTATTCATGGTATAGGTTGAGGTATAGGTTTGTGCATGGTTGATGTAGTTGTTTATGGTATAGGTTAATTACAGGTTGTTGGGTACAGGTTGGTGCATGGTTGATGCACTTGTTTATGGTACAGGTTGAGCTATAGGTTGATGCATGGTTCAAGTTATTGGTACATGTTGTTTGATGTAGATTGATTGGTACATGTTTACAACAGTATATCTCATAGTGATAGTGTGACAATGGTTCCATCATTCTACTTATATACCAGGGCAATTGGACAGGGAAAGGATAGGTGGTTGTAGCCACCTTCCAGATGTAGCTAGATAACATAGGGGATTGTAGCCTCCTTCTAGTTGTAGCCAAAGAATCAGGGAGTTGGATCTTCCTTTAGGTTGTATCCTAAGAAACTAGGGGGTTGGAGCCTCCTTCCAGTTCTAGCTAGAAAACAAAGGAAGTTGTTGCTTCCAATGAATGTATTTCTTAAAGATATTTAAGAAAAAACATTATGTGGTTTTCTCCCACTTTGAGTTTCCACGTAAAACACTGTTGTACTGTGTATGTGTGTGATTACTCATTTGTTCATTTTTTATTTACTCTACAACTATTGGATGATAATGCTACATTGATATAACATTTGCATTTTATGGTGAAAAATGATTAAATTTCTCTATTATTGATTCACCCACCTCTCAGTAATCCAACAATTGGTATCAGAGCAGGTTCCTTCAGACAACAGTTTAACCATTGGAAGGACATCATGGATTATTATGAGAATGTAGTAGCAATGTTNTCAAGGAAGAGGGACTTGACTTGAATGACTAAGAAGACATATTCATGCACAAACCCCTCTAAAATGTTATTCTGTAACTTATTTTACTCTAGATGGAATACAATATTACATCTTGTGAATGGAGAGCAATTAAAATGTGTGTCGAGTGTAGAGACACTTTGTTTTAGGTAATGTTTACAATTTTGATCTTTTCTTTTATTTTATTTTCATAATGATTGACATCACTTTCCAACTATTTTTCAACCTCTTTAACTCGTAGATATTCAATACCGAGACAAACTCTGTATGTTTCTTTTAAGTTTTGATGTTTTAGGAAAATAAGGGATAACATGGATTGGATTTGGATGCCAATAGACGAAGACAACAACGATGGCACCCGTTATCCTCTGATATCCATTGATGTTTTTAATGATGGTGCCCATTTCAAAACATTTTCCATGGAAGAAAATTGGACTTTGTTTGGATTTAGAAGACACCTTGAATTCGAAGAGGAATCAAGCCTTGAGGAAGATTTCTATTTTATTCACAATGAAAGAAGGGTGAGAATTTTATAGTTTGTGTATGTTTCTTCATTTTATAAACATGGTTTATTACTTACATATTAATTTTTTCCTTTGGGTAGGTTGGTAAAATATGAGAGAAGAGAATTATGTGAAAAAGTTTGCTCATCTCCATACATTAGAAATTCTAGGAACATGACACAAGGTGAATCCTCTCCAACTATGCATTAGGAAACCCTTCTGATCTTAGTTGTGATCTCTATATTTTAGAACTAATTTTAAAAAATTTGGCTTATTTATTTTAGCAAGAGACTCACATGATTTTGTTCACTGAGGATTTTTCACATAATTTGTATTACTTGTTATTTATTACTACATTTTTAGGCCAATATTTGATAAGAATCAAGTGTTCAATATTTCTTTTGTTAATGCAATATTTTTTCATCACATCTACAAGTAAATAAATGGAGAAACAGATGGAATTTCAAACGCCTATTCTACAGGTGGAGAATGGAAAATATCATACTCAAGAGCTCAAGGATAGCCAACATTTTGAATATTTTCAGCCCACTTTTTTTAAAGTTTATTCTGGATGGAGGAGTATATAGTGGTGTTGATGTATCATAGATTTAGGAGGGTTACTAGTTTATTTTTATTATTTGGATGGAAAATTGTTAAAACCATTTTGAGAAATCTATGTTTAGAACTTCGAGTGTTTTTCAGAGACATGTTTTTTTCTCCCTTGTGGAAACCAACATTTGTAATATTCTAGACTAATAAGAAAATGCTAGAAGGGAAGCTATTGTTGTCATATAGTTGGCTTAGGTTGATGGAAAGTTGGTATGAATTTTTGGTTTTGATTGATGTCAACCATTGGAGAGTGATATTATAGATTGATTTCAACCCTTATTGATTGATGTCAACCCTTGGAGAAAGTCCGATACCGAATTCTAGTAGCACAAAGGTTTGGGTAATTGACCCAATTTTGTTTGATGTATATTGGTATGAGTTTTAATATATATGAAGGTAAGACTATTATATATGGGTACTACATGTCATTTCATTTATTTTGGTATGTGGAATGTCACATAACTCCTCACGGTTAGAGAGTTATGGCCATGTGAAGTTGGAGAACCCAGGTTTGGGTAATGGACCCAAGTTTGTTTAATGGATAATGGTATGAGTTTTGATATATTTGTAGGTAATATTACTCTATATGGATAGTACATGTCATTCCATTTCCATTGGTATGTGGAACATCACATAACTCCTCACGGTTAGAGAGTTATGGCCATGTAAAGTTGGAGAACCCTCATGAGTCATCTAGAAGCCCCAAAAGGCCAAAGTAGTCAAAGTGGTTTAAGAGATTTTTAGAAGGTAAATAATAACATGAAGTGATGAGTGTACTATAATTCAAACTGAATACAAAATAAATTATTTAAATAATAAATTTAATGGAAAAATTACTAAATTGACAAGTGGTCAGAAGTGGGTTAGCCCTAAAATAAGGAATGTGGTTTAAGATGGTTATCGGGCAACCCCTTTAGGTAAAGTGAAGTGATGAGTGTACTATAAGTCAAAGTGAATAAAAAATAAATTATTTAAATAATAAAGTTAATGGATAAATTACTAATTGGACGAGTGATTAGAATTTGGTCAACCCTAAAATAAGGAAAGTGGGTTAAGATGGTTAAAAGGTAACCCCTTGAGGATGCTACATGAAAATATAAATAAGAGGAAAGGCTCTCTCATTTCAATCACACTTGAGAATATTTAATATTTATAGGTGACTTAGGTAACCAAAAGATATCTAATCCAAATTTAAGAGAGAAGGTGAAGTAAAGAAGGCCAAAATTCAAGGGAGGATAAATTCTTTTGATGATGCTTTCTAAGGTACATTATTTACAGGTCATCTCACCATTTTCGCAATAATTTCTTTTCTAGAATGACTCAGACTATGAAATTGAGAGGCCATTGAGAAAACATATCCAAGTAGTTTTGATACGAATTTAATCTTATGGGTCATTTTATTTTTTGAGTTAAACTCCGTGGAAAATAAGGTTTGTGGCTAGTCCTGAAACTAGTCTAAAACATGTGTTTCAAGTAAAAACATCATAAATTATTCATAATAGATCCAAATTTAGTAATATCAAATGTGTTGGTTAGAGTACAATATGTAGTATTTTGTGTATTTTCATATCCATATAGAAAATATTCCATGTGGGGCACGCTCTACAAGTTCACTCTCTAGAATAAGTCAAAATTCAACAAGGTATGCCATTTTTTCTATAACTCCTTTTTTGAGAGGTTCCAAGTAGTGACACCTGGAGGAATTGCACAAAACACACTGAAGAAAATTGTGTACTATTTTCATATCTTTATTCATTACAGGTACATAATTATGATTATTTCAAGTTAGGGTTGTTGAGTAATCCAAAATTAGTCATGCGACACTAAAGAAAAGTTTGATGAAAATGCTAGTCTCTTGTTGTGAAAGTTAAGGAAGGTTTGTAGGTATGTGATCATATACACTAGGTCTATTACAAAGTTACAAATCAGATTTGTATGATGAAATTGATGAGGGATTTTGTTTGAGGTACATGTTGGGTTCATGGTTGAGACAAGTAGTTGATGAGTTGGCACATACATGAGGTGTATAATTGATGATGTTGGTACGTATTAATGAGTCATGGTTGATGAGCAGTTGATACATGATTGGTACATACTTGGTACATGGTTGGAGGCACTTGTTAGTATTATTGTTGACATATGGTTTACAGATGATGTAGCATACTTGTATTGGTATATTATTAGAGGCACATATTGATCTTGGTGATGATTATGAGTTGTTGTGTTATGCTTGGTTGATGGACATCTTTGAGATTTGTCTTGGTGATTGATCTTGGTGAGTAGATCTGATTTGATTGATAAGATTGATGAGACAGGTTGTTGTGATAGGTTGTTTGGATAGGTTGTTGTGATAAGTTATTTGTATAGGTTTGGTGCATGGTTGATGCACTTATTCATGGTACAGGTTGAGGTATAGGTTTGCGCATGGTTCATGTAGTTGTTTATGGTACAGGTTAATTACAGGTTGTTTGGTATAGGTTGGTGCATGGTTGATGCACTTGTTTATGGTACAGGTTCAGGTATAGGTTGATGCATGGTTCAGGTTATTGGTACAGGTTGTTTGGTGTAGGTTGATTGGTACAAGATTAAAACAGTATATCTCACAGTGATAGTGTGACAATGGTTCCATCATTCTACTTATATACGAGGGCAATTGGACAGGGCAAGGACAGGTGGTTATAGCCACCTTCCGGTTGTAGCCAGAGAACATAGGGGATTGAAGCCTCCTTATAGTTGTATCCAAAGAATCAGGGAGTTTGATCTTCCTTCAGGTTGTATCCTAAGAAACTAGGGGATTGGAGCCTCCTTCCAGTTCTAGCTAGAAAACAAAGGAAGTTGGTGCTTCCAATGAATGTAATTCTTAAAGATATTTAAGAAAAAGCATTATGTGGTTTTATCCCACTTTGGGTTTCCACGTAAAACACTATTGTATTGTGTATGTGTGTGATTACTCATTTGTTCATTGTTTATTTACTCTGCAACTATTGGATGATAATGCTACATTGATATAACATTTGCATTTTATGGTGAAAAATGATTAAATTTCTCTATTACTGATTCACCCACCTCTCAGTAATCCAACAATTGGTATCAGAGAAGGTTCCTTTAGACAACAATTTAACCATTGGAAGGAGATCATGGATTATTTTGAGAATGTAGTACCAATGTTTAATGGTCAAAATGGTTTTAATTACGGGATGTGGAGAATAAGGATGAAAGTGTTTTTACAGGCATAGGGGCATTATATTTGGCTATCAATTGTTACAATATATGATAATTCAACAAGGGAAAAGACTGAACCCAATAATGAATTGTAGAAAAATAACAAAATAGTAATGGATTTCATCTGGGAAGGATTACCTAATCCGGTAAGAGAAAAGGTTGGTAAATGTATTGGTATATTATTAGAGGCACATATTGATCTTGGTGATGATTATGAGTTGTTGTGTTATGCGTGGTCGATGGACATCTTTGAGATTTGTCTTGGTGATTGATCTTGGTGAGTAGATCTGATTTGATTGATAAGATTGATGAGACAGGTTGTTGTGATAGGTTGTTTGGACATGTTGTTGTGATAAGTTATTTGTATAGGTTTGGTGCATGGTTGATGCACTTATTCATGGTACAGGTTGAGGTATAGGTTTGCGCATGGTTCATGTAGTTGTTTATGGTACAGGTTAATTACAGGTTGTTTGGTATAGGTTGGTGCATGGTTGATGCACTTGTTTATGGTACAGGTTGAGGTATATGTTGATGCATGGTTCAGGCTATTGGTATAGGTTGTTTGGTGTAGGTTGATTGGTACAGGTTTACAACAGTATATCTCACAGTAATAGTGTGACAATGGTTCCATCATTCTACTTATATACCAGGGCAATTGGACAGGGCAAGGATAGGTGGTTGTAGCCACCTTCCGGTTGTAGCCAGAGAACATAGGGGATTGTAGCCTCCTTCTAGTTGTAGCCAAAGAATCAGGGAGTTGGATCTTCCTTTAGGGTGTATCCTAAGAAACTAGGGGGTTGGAGCCTCCTTCCAGTTCCAGCTAGAAAACAAAGGAAGTTGTTGCTTCCAATGAATGTATTTCTTAAAGAGATTTAAGAAAAAACATTATGTGGTTTTCTCCCAGTTTGGGTTTCCATGTAAAACACTGTTGTACTGTGTATGTGTGTGATTACTCATTTGTTCATTGTTTATTTACTCTGCAACTATTGGATGATAATGCTACATTGATATAACATTTGCATTTTATGATGAAAAATGATTAAATTTCTCTATTACTGATTCACCCACCTCTCAGTAATCCAACAATTGGTATCAGAGCAGGTTCCTTCAGACAACAGTTTAACCATTGGAAGGACATCATGGATTATTATGAGAATGTAGTAGCAATGTTNTAGTGGTGTTGATGTATCATAGATTTAGGAGGGTTACTAGTTTATTTTTATTATTTGGATGGAAAATTGTTAAAACCATTTTGAGAAATCTATGTTTAGAACTTCGAGTGTTTTTTAGAGACATGTTTTTTTCTCCCTTGTGGAAACCAACATTTGTAATATTCTAGAGTAATAAGAAAATGCTAGAAGGGAAGTTATTGTTGTCATATAGTTGGCTTAGGTTGATGGAAAGTTGGTATGAATTTTTGGTTTTGATTGATGTCAACCATTGGAGAGTGATATTATAGATTGATTTCAACCCTTATTGATTGATGTCAACCCTTGGAGAAAGTTCGATACCGAATTTTGGTAGCACAAAGGTTTGGGTAATTGACCCAATTTTGTTTGATGTATAATGGTATGAGTTTTAATATATTTGAAGGTAAGACTATTATATATGGGTACTACATGTCATTTCATTTATGTTGGTATGTGGAATGTCACATAACTCCTCATAGTCAGAGAGTTATGGCCATGTGAAGTTGGAGAACCCAGGTTTGGGTAATGGACACAAGTTTGTTTAATGGATAATGGTATGAGTTTTGATATATTTGTAGGTATTACTATTCTATATGGATAGTACATGTCATTCCATTTCCATTGGTATGTGGAACATCACATAACGCCTCACGGTTAGAGAGTTATGGCCATGTACAGTTGGAGAACCCTCATGAGTCATCTAGGAGCCCCAAAAGGCCAAAGTAGTCAAAGTGGTTTAAGAGATTTTTAGAAGGTAAATAATAACATGAAGTGATGAGTGTACTATAATTCAAACTGAATACAAAATAAATTATTTAAATAATAAACTTAATAGAAAAAATACTAAATTGACAAGTGGTGAGAAGTGGGTTAGCCCTAAAATAAGGAAAGTGGTTTAAGATGGTTATCAGACAACCCCTTCAGGTAAAGTGAAGTGATGAGTGTACTATAAGTCAAAGTGAATACAAAATAAATTATTTAAATAATAAAGTTAATGGATAAATTACTAATTGGACGAGTGGTTAGAATTTGGTCAACCCTAAAATAAGGAAAGTGGGTTAAGATGGTTAAAAGGTAACCCCTTGAGGATGCTACATGAAAATATAAATAAAAGGAAAGGCTCTCTCATTTCAATCACACTTGAGAATATTTAATATCTACAGGTGACTTAGGTAACCAAAAGATATCTAAGCCAAATTTAAGAGAGAAGGTGAAGTAAAGAAGGCCAAAATTCAAGGGAGGATAAATTCTTTTGATGATGCTTTCTACGGTACATTATTTACAGGTCATCTCACCATTTTCGCAATAATTTATTTTCTAGAATGACTCAGACTGTGAAATTGAGAGGCCATTGAGAAAACATATCCAAGTAGTTGTGGTACGAATTTAATCTTATGGGTCATTTTATTTTTTGAGTTAAACTCTGTGGAAAATAAGGTTTGTGGCTAGTCCTGAAACTAGTCTAAAACATGTGTTTCAAGTAAAAACATCATAAATTATTCATAACAGATCCAAATTTAGTAAGATCAAATGTGTTGGTTAGAGTACAATATGTAGTATTTTGTGTATTTTCATATCCATATAGCAAATATTCCATGTGGGGCACACTCTACAAGTTCACTCTTTAGAATAAGTCAAAATTCAACAAGGTATGGCATTTTTTCTATAACTCCTTTTTTGAGAGGTTCCAAGTAGTGACACCTAGAGGAATTGCACAAAATACACTGAAGAAAACTTTGTACTATTTTCATATCTTTATTCATTACAGGTACATAATTATGATTATTTCAAGTTAGGGTTGTTGAGTAATCCAAAATTAGTCATGCGACACTAAAGAAAAGTTTGATGAAAATCCTAGTCTCTTGTTGTGAAAGTTAAGGAAGGTTTGTAGGTATGTGATCATATACACTAGGTCTATTACAAAGTTACAAATCAGATTTGTATGATGAAATTGATGAGGGATTTTTTTTGAGGTACATGTTGGGTACATGGTTGAGACAAGTAGTTGATGAGTTGGCACATACATGAGGTGTATAATTGATTATGTTGGTACGTATTGATGAGTCATGGTTGATGAGCAGTTGATACATGATTGGTACATACTTGGTACATGGTTGGAGGCACTTGTTAGTATTATTGTTGACATATGGTTTACAGATGATGTAGCATACTTGTATTGGTATATTATTAGAGGCACATATTGATCTTGGTGATGATTATGAGTTGTTGTGTTATGCTTGGTTGATGGACATCTTTGAGATTTGTCTTGGTGATTGATCTTGGTGAGTAGATCTGATTTGATTGATAAGATTGATGAGACAGGTTGTTGTGATAGGTTGTTTGGATAGGTTGTTGTGATAAGTTATTTGTATAGGTTTGGTGCATGGTTGATGCACTTATTCATGGTACAGGTTGAGGTATAGGTTTGCGCATGGTTGATGTAGTTGTTTATGGTACAGGTTAATTACAGGTTGTTTGGAATAGGTTGGAGCATGGTTGATGCACTTGTTTATGGTACAGGTTCAGGTATAGGTTGATGCATGGTTCAGGTTATTGGTACAGGTTGTTTGGTGTAGGTTGATTGGTACAGGATTAAAACAATATATCTCACAGTGATAGTGTGACAATGGTTCCATCATTCTACTTATATACCAGGGCAATTGGACAGGGCAAGGACAAGTGGTTATAGCCACCTTTTGGTTGTAGCTAGAGAACATAGGGGATTGTAGCCTCCTTCTAGTTGTATCCAAAGAATCAGGGAGTTTGATCTTCCTTCAGGTTGTATCCTAAGAAACTAGGGGGTTGGAGCCTCCTTCCAGTTCTAGCTAGAAAACAAAGGAAGTTGGTGCTTCCAATAAATGTAATTCTTAAAGATATTTAAGAAAAAACATTATGTGGTTTTATCCCACTTTGGGTTTCCACGTAAAACACTATTGTACTGTGCATGTGTGTGATTACTCATTTGTTCATTGTTTATTTACTCTGCAACTATTGGATGATAATGCTACATTGATATAAAATTTGCATTTTATGGTGAAAAATGATTAAATTTCTCTATTACTGATTCACCCACCTCTCAGTAATCCAACAATTGGTATCAGAGCAGGTTCCTTCAGACAATAGTTTAACCATTGGAAGGACATCATGGATTATTATGAGAATGTAGTAGCAATGTTTAATGGTCAAAATGGTTTTAATTATGGGATGTGGAGAATAAGGACGAAAGTGTTTTTACATGCATAGGGACATTATATTTGGCTATCAGTTGTTACAAGATATGATAATTCAGCAAGGGAAAAGACTGAAGCCAAGAATGAATTGAAGAAAAATAACAAAATAGTAATGGATTTCATCTGGGAAGGATTACCTAATCTGGTAAGAGAAAAGGTTGGTAAATGTATTGGTATATTATTAGAGGCACATATTGATCTTGGTGATGATTATGATTTGTTGTGTTATGCTTGGTTGATGGACATCTTTGGGATTTGTCTTGGTGATTGATCTTGGTGAGTAGATCTGATTTGATTGATAAGATTGATGGGATAGGTTGTTGTGATAGGTTGTTTGGACAGGTTGTTGTGATAAGTTATTTGTATA
>JZKD02S1667450.1:35550-53582 GCA_000966675.3 Picea glauca
ACATGCCCACATGCTACAAAGATAGGATAGTTTTTGAATTTACTTTCTTAGATTACATCACTAGGGAAGTTTAAAGGTTTTGTAATGGGCCCATACATGCCCACATGTCCACAATCTAGGTCAGTTTTTTGAAGCTTTCTTATATTAAATCACACTAGGATTTAAAGGATTGGTAAGGACCCATACGTCCACATGTTAGTTCTCTAGGGACTTTAAAATTCTACAAGGTTGTACCAATGGCATTTAGTAAATTAGGTAATCAAGACTTGTAAGGACCACACGAAGTCCACATGCAGCAAGGTGACACCTAACTTATTAAAATTGTGACACACTTTCACTTGTTCACACACAAATTCACTACTAACTCACATAGTTTCATCCAGAATCGCAAAGGTTGAAGTAAGTTTCCTCCAAAGGGATCCCGAAACACCCCACCCTTTTCTCGACGAAACTATCCACTCCCACTTAAATTCAACGAGATTGGTTCACACCCCCAATCTCTCAAACAACCACATCTAAAAAATTTCTAAAAAATCACTAAGTTTTCCTCCACGGGAGGTGCCAAAAGAAATTTTTTAGTCTAGGTAGGATCTTGGGGATAGGCATCCAAATAAATCCTCGTTATCTAGTTCTCACATATTCAAACAGTAAAAGTTGTCAAATAGGGAACTTTAAAATCCTCCAAGTCAAGTGTTCTTGACACCATAAGGCAGGGAGATACTCATGAAGGGTCGAAGGTCAAGGTCTGGTTTTTCTATGCGTCCCCCCTTGAGGCACCCACCTCTTGGACGAGATCTAGCCCGTGACCCGTTTCTTAAGCCGAAAATCTAAATGTTGCACTTTGATCGAGGTACCTATTGACCAAATTTTAGGACATCTACCCAGGTGGAAATTGTGGGCTGCAATTGCACCTTGATCAGATTTTGTGTGGCTATTGGGAAATATCACCAGCTCTTTCGGGATATGCACCCTCTACCCCTCATTATAATTTATCGCTTCATTCTTCACTAGTTCCTCTTCTGGTAGCTTTAGACCCCACTATTGAGTTCTATTGGAAGGTTCAGTGTTATTTTGAGTGGAAGGACATCACGTCTTTTTAGGACATGAGCATTTGTTTTATTTGTTCTCCCACGTAGACAAAATCCACCTACCCACATGTATGTTTATTTCCAATTGATTTATTTATGATGATCTCGTGCTTACATACAATTGTGAGATAAATTGTGAAGGTCCAAGTTTTACAAATACTCTTGTTCATTTATTTCTCTCATCGCCATTTGGACACATTCACTTTGCTAGTCAGACATCATAGGGGACCCACAGAACCCCTGCCATTCCAGACGTTTTCAAAATCCCCCTCCTATTATAGGAGGAGTTCCTAGTCTCGCCAACTCATCGGCCCAACCCTCACACACTCTCATGAGTGCCATTATCTTGGGATCAGCTTTGCTTGGTTCCACTTTACTTGGGTCCAATTCCCAAGGCTAACCATCCACTAGCTTTCCTTTACAAGGAAGCGGGGGGCACACTTCTTCCCACGGAGGAAGTATCACCCCACCTAGCCCCCCTTACGGGTCAGGTACACAAACCACTCACACCATGGTTGGAACTAACCCTCCCCAGGGGTTAGGTACACAAAACATTCCCACCGTGATGGGACTTAATTCTCCACCACCACCCCAGATGCCATACTTGGCTTCCCTCAACATATTGGATCTGACTAAACTCACCAATGATCCTATATTTCACGACCCCACATGGCCTACAATGCCTACCAAACTCCCTTCATACATCCCCAAGTTTGAAGGAAAAGCAGGAGACGACCCGGCCAACCATATCATGACCTTCCACTTATGGTGCTCTTTAAACAGCATCAGGGACGACTCTGTCCGATTGAGGCTATTTCAATGCACACTCACTGTCCCATCGGCCAAGTGGTATGTAGAAGAAAAATTTGGGTCCCATGTAACCTTTGAATCTTTGGCCAAAGCACTTTTTACCTTCTTTCGACTCCCAATCCATCATGAAAATGGTCTCGAACTGCTCTCAGAGTTTAAACAAACCTCCCCCACACACATCACTGACCACATTCATGAATGGCATCGGCAACGTAGTCTATGGAAAGTTGAAGCCACCAAGCAACAATGCCTCAATTGGTTTCTCAAATCACTTGTTTCCCTCCTTGCTAAGGATGTTGCCGCCACCTTCCCCCAATCTGAAGAAGAAGCCATTAGCAAGGCTCAATAGTTCAAACTCATTTATTCATATTTAGGATACTTATATACGGTACTACCTGACACCCCGAGACCCATGTCATTCGGCCAAGACAAACCTGGGATGTCTCACTCTACGAATGGATTGATTGGTACCACAACACACCACAATCCATACCGCCCACAACCAACTACATATGGTACACCTCAATATATGTCGATATATGGAGAAACTCCTTATTATCCTCCTACCCCTTATCAACAACTATACCCTGTTACCGTCCCTCCACCCATAAGTGGACCCTCGTTGGCACCCATGATGCACCCGACTATTCAACCTAGTTCTGGAAACACCTCTACCTATTCTTACACCCTGAGCACTAGTGAAAGTGCCATGTCTTCCTATGTACCTTACGGATCATTGCCACAGCATAATCTGTACTTCCCATTTTCTGGTCCTCCCCAACACATTGCTTCTCCACAAGGACAACCACACGCTGGGGTTAACTTTGTTCAGTCCTCTCTCATTCAGCAAGTCCACAATTTGGAATAACTGAATATGGAAAATCTGGCCCACAGTCAAATAATGAAAAAAAGAAAGGAAAAAAGAGAAACAATAATAATCTAGGACCAAGAGGGAACCAGAACCACCCACAACAGAACCAACCTGTCGAGGGCAACTAGAATCAGGGGAACTAGAACCCCCAAGGGGGCAATAACAACAAACTCCAAGGGAAGAATAACAAAAATCTTTAGAAAAACTTCCCTTGTTCCCTTTGTGGTGAGTATGGACATGATACTCACCATTTCCCTCAAATCCCCGACTTCAAATGAATGAAAGAATATGGAAATGGACCACGTCCCCCAGCACCACCTTCCCCTCAGCAGGCCCCACAACAATATTTGCAGCAACCACCCCCAGCCATGTTGCAAAACCCAATTCCACACCAAGGGGTGATGAACACCCAACAGGAGATACGTCCTGCCCCACCACATATGGGATAGTATCCCAACCTGGGCACTTCTGGATATCGTACTATCCTCCTCACTAGCGAGGAAGAAGTTCTTCTACAAACGTGCAGTCGTCAATACAATGCAGCCCCTGACTCTATTCCCACTACATCAGAAGCAGTCCCAGTCACAACTGGACCACCTTTGATGATCCCTCGCCCTAATATTGAAACACCCCTTCACATTCCTCGCATCCCATTATGCCAGAATGTCAACAACCATTAGGCTAAGGCGGCACACAATTATAGTCTGGTCAACGACTTGGCACAATCTCCTACTTCCATGTCAATTTTAGAAATCCTTCAAACCTTTCCTACTCAACGGAAGTCATTAGTCTCTGCCCTGGGGGAAGTCGACCCTGTTTATACTTGACTCATCACATTTGATCTTGATAGTGGGGAACCTCATCTCCCCACTTTGGTCGCTTTCCAAATACCGGTTAAAATCCAGAACATCAAAGTTCAGCATTGCATCATTGATGAAGGTGCATCCACATGCATCATGTCCAAAATCGAATGGCAGAAACTTGGCTCCCCCAAGCTCATAGCATCCACCATCACTCTGAGAGCTTATGATGGACGACCATTCTCTCCTAAAGAGCTCTTTCAAAATGTCCTCATTGAAATTTGGGGCAAGATTATCCTTATTGACATTGAATTTATAGACGCATCACTCGATTACAACATCATGTTCGGATGTAGCTACATGTACGCTATGAAGGCTTTGGCCTCTTCTGTGTTTCACTCAATGATGTTCCCCCACAATGGGAAGATCGTCACCATCAACCAAGTGTTACATTACAAGCCTAACACTTCCTCCAACATTGATAACATCTTACCTTTTATCCACACTAATCCCAATGCCTACCCACTCATCGAGATGAGTCCCAAAATTTTCAAGGACCCCTCCTTGCTAGGGACATACCATGGAGCATCGTTGCTCATACATCCCTCAGCACAAGTCGATGTCATCTCATCCAATGGAATAGAAACTAGAGATACCCTTCCTCCCACAGAGGCTTCCTTACTATCTAATGTCCCACTAGTCATAGAGCTCCTTCCTCAGGAATCCCCTGAGAAATATCTAGCTCCACATGTTCCTAACTTTACCCTCCCTCGGGGCCACATTCCACTTTGGGAAGTCCCCCAAGTCATTACTCAAAACCCCTTATTTTACCCCCCATCAGGCATACAATCTTTCCAGGTAGACGTAACGCTTACCCTTCCCAATATGGTGCTGGAAATTCCAGTATGGTATCTACATCTGCCTGCGATGGTCCTTCAATCGTCCCTTCCTCCCCAAACAGAAGGAATCTCGATGCAAATTCCAGTACTTACTCTAACTGCACCACCCTCACCCCCACTCGCTAGTGTTGTTTCTACAGCTGGGGGCAGGACGAAAGAAGAAAGATTCCACCACTCCACTCCCCCCACAGGTTCAGCCTCCTTGCGCACTATGCAAGAAATATGGACACCCCATTAATAAATGTCCATATCTCCCCGAGTTGCACAATTTAATTCAACTTCCTCGGGAAATGACACCCCTCGTTGCTTCCTCCAATTCACCTAGTACTACCACTACAGGAAGCAATTCCCTACAGACTAAATTCGCATGTGCCATCTGTTCAAAGTATGGCCATTACACCCACCACTACTCGACGCTATCTC
Source organism: Picea glauca (assembly GCA_000966675.3). Lineage (NCBI taxonomy): Eukaryota > Viridiplantae > Streptophyta > Pinopsida > Pinales > Pinaceae > Picea > Picea glauca. Next base: position 40,442 of record JZKD02S1667450.1, read on the forward strand.
AATTTTGGCATACACTAACGACAGTTCGCCAGAGCTTTCAATAAGAACCCCCTCCATCCATGTCATCTCAACCACATGTCATGAACATCCACTATGTCACAACCTCAATCAATGAATGTATGAGATATCCTTTCTCTCTATGCGAATCACTTGATCATTTCACATATCAATGTCCTATTATCATTGAATACAGGCATCACCAAATGGCCCTTATTCAAAATCCTACACTCCCCCCACTGCAAGAAGAACCAGTGATTACCCCTACTCCATCACTTGATGTTATTAAAATCTTATCTCCTAAACCTGAGGCACTCCCTACTCCCCCATGGTTCCTAGATAGTTTATATGAAGATTTTCCCCCAAATCCGCCCAATTCTCCAGTTTATTTCCCCACAGAAATTTTACGTCCGACTACCATTTTCAAACCACAATATCTTGACATTTGGTTTATGTCGAGCGAGCCATCACAACCCCCTTGCATCGTTCCCCCTACTTCTTTACCAGCAGAAGCCAACCACGTGATGACAGTCACCAATGTTACTCCCCTGGAACCCCTATATTCTCGATAGTTCCACTGTGACAAAGACATCCTTGAGGAATTAGCTAACCCCAATTTCCCATGGGATCTGCTCCATCATAGAGCACTCTTTCTTTCATAGGAATACTTTACACCTCCCAAAAAAAACCCCATATATGAAATTGAAACCAAATACTTTCTCCCATCAGGGCATATAGATTGGTTCAATAACCATATCCCTGCCCCCGACGCTTTTGAAGAAGGAAACATGGCCAACATTTACCCCACTGTCAAAATCGATATCTCCATCAAACCTGGAATCATAGAGGAAATCACCATCGGCATTGCATGCTCTCCTGAAGAACTCATATCTTACAAATCTCTCTTCCAGGAATACCAGGACATTTTTTCTTGGTCATACACGGAGATGCCCAGCCTTGATCCCTCTATTGTCGAACATCATATAGACACATGGCATGATATCACACTTGTACAACAAAATCAACATCAATTACACCCATCCAAAGTGGTAGTCATCAAAGACGAGATTGAAAAATTATGCGTTGCATGGTTCATATACCCCATTGCATATACATCATGGGTCTCAAACCCCAACCATGTTAACAAAAAACAGGGCATTATCCACATCTATACGGACTTTCGCTATCTCAATCACACCTGTCCCAAAGAAAAATTTCCAATGCCCTTTATCAACCAAATTATCAATGATTGTGTCGGTCACGAGGCTTTGTCCTTCATGGACAGTTTCTCTGGCTACAACCAAATTTAGATTCACCCAGCCGACCAATATAAAACCACATTCACTACCCCCTGGGGTACTTTTGTATATCGTGTCATGCCTTTTGGCATCAAGAACGTTGGTGCCACTTTTCAACATGCCATGACATACATTTTTCATGATCTGGCTCAAATCATCCTCGCCTACTTGGACAATCTCACCACTCGATCCAAGAAACGCACTCAACATCTCAAGGACTTACGCATTGTCTTTCACAGGTTTCATCAATACAATATTTGCTTGAGCCCTCTCAAGTGTGTATTTTGCATCACCTATGGACTTCTCCTTGGGTTCATTGTCTCCCAACATGGCATCACAATGGATCCCCTCAAGGTCCAAGCCATCACAGAAATCCCCCCCCCTCGGAATTTACACCAACTGCAAAGCTTACAAGGCAAAGCTAACTTTTTACGTCACTTTGTCCCCAATTATGCCACTCGTGCACACGGTTTCCTTCACCTCTTATAGCACGATATCCCATTCTAATGGGATGAACATGCCAAAAAAATTTGATGATATTAAAGTGGAACTCTCCAACGCCCCATTGATTAGTGCACCTGACTATGACCATGACTATATCCTCTATTTATCGGCCTCAGTTGTCTCAGTAGCAGGATTTCTCGTCCAATTAGGGGATGATGACCGTGAGCATGTAATTTACTACATCAGTAAAAATGTTTCAGGGCCACCCTTGAAGTACAATCACGAAGAGAAACTCATCCTTTCAGTTTTCCTCATAGTCCAAAAGTTGCACCATTACATTATGCTTCGAACTACCAAAGTCGTAGAAGATTCCAACCCAATGCAATACTTGCTCATTCATCAGCAAATCAATGGAAATTTTACCTGATGGATTGTTATCCTTCAAGAATACGACCTCAAATTTTCAACACCCAAGAGCAAGAATTCCCTCGTCCTTGTCGAACTCATCACGGCATTTCCCTCCGATACTACCAATTCTCCCATCAATACAGACTTCCCTGACAAACATCTCTTTTACATCCCCTCAAATGATCCCCGGTATGGTGATCTCCTCATCTACCTCCGAACACATAAGTTTGGAAATCACCTTTCCCAAGATGATCATCGACGTATTCGACACCAAGTCCCTCGCTACCTCCTCATCAGTGACGTCTTATATTGATAGGGGGTCGAAACCATGCTCCATCGATGTTTGATCATCGACGAGGTTGATAGAGTCTTGAATGACTGCCACAGCGGCTCCTGCGGTGGTGACCTCTCAGGGATCTCCACCACCCAGAAAATCATTCGAGCAAGCTATTTTTGGCCCACATTGTTTTCTGATTGCATCCATGCTGTGAAGCAATGTGACAAATGTCAGTTGTATGCCAACAAAGCACGTGCACCACCCGCTCTTCTACACCCAGTCATTATTGTCGGCCCCTTTTGTAAATGGGGCATATACTTCATGACTTGCAACCCTCCATCTAGCAATGAACACAAATCACAAATACATCGTCATGGTAGTCAATTACTTCACCAAGTGGGATGAAGCCATGCCCACATTCAACAACACCGCTGACATTGCAGCGTGTCTTTTCTTTAACCATGTCATCTCCCGCTTTGGAGTCCCACTACAGTTAGTCTTTGATCACAGGAAACACTTCAAGAATGATCTTTTCATTGAACTCTCCTCTAGGTTAGGCTTATCCCATGAGTTTTCCTCCCCATACTACCCTTAGTCCAATGGACAGGTAGAGGCAATCAACAAGGTCCTCAAAACCATGTTACAGTGCACGTTTAAAAAACATAAGACCAATTGGCATCATATATTGTTTTTCGTACTATGGTCTTATCACACGACAGTTAAAACTTCCACTGGTTTTACCCCATTTCATCTTGTCCATGGGGTTGAAACCACTCTCCCCATCGAGTGTGAAATCCCCACCTTACGCACCATTATTGAGCTATTACCTGACATTGCTCTAATCGAGAAGCATTTGCTGAACTTAGAGTCACTTGATGAAGATCGTTGGTCATCATTACAGAATAATGAGGCAGCCAAAAAATGAACAAAGGCCACCTTTGATCTCCATGTCAACCTTCGCTCACTCAACAAAGGCGACCTCATCCTTGCCTATGATATCGCTCATGACACCCTCGGCCATGGAAAAATTGAGTCATTGTGGCATGGACCTTATATCATCCAACATTGCCTAACTAAAGGTGCATACATCTTGGCCTCTCTCGAAGGCCACCCTCTCAAAGAACCCATCAACGGGTTGTACTTAAAGAAATTCGACACCTAAGTGTAACCATTCTACACTAGGCTTTTTCTTTTTATACACTTTTTGTAGAGTTTTTTATCTTCTTTTTCCTCCATGCCTTGCGTCTAATATATCATTTGTGTTATTGACAAATGCCTCCTCCATTGGCCTACCACATCGATTATGTCGACGGAGCTATTCGTTGGACACAGAATCTCGCTTCGGCCCTCTATACCCCCTCACATGACCTGCTCCACTCCAGCGACATATACCTGGTCTCAACAACCAACAACCAAGCAGAATACACATTCATCATTGGCCTCCTTGTCGAGGCTAGTCACCATCAAATCCGTCACCTTAGCGTCTTACTAGATTATCAACTAGTGTTCCTTCAGCTCAACAATGTGTATCGTGTTCGCGATCCGTGCCTCTTCCACAAATACTTGCAAGTTAGACTTTTATCTTGATATTTTGATTCAAACACATTTACACATATTCCAAGACAATTCAATCAAATAGAAGATAATATGGATAACCTAGTGTTATATTGGCATTTATCACATCAAGTTACCATTACACATACATAACCTATCAAAAGTCTRTCACARCATATAARTTAGACATCATAAACAACATCACAAAAACAATCAACACATGTGAACATCAYAAGGATCACAAAATGTATATATATATATATATATATATATATMYATATATATATATATATATATCAAATGTTCCATCTATGTTTACAWAAAATAGTACAACATGTACAGTATCTGTAGGTAGGTGAACCACCTCACCCCTATAAGTACAAAACTGGTGTCACRRTRCCATATACAAAATGGGCTCRCAAGCCTATATAAATACAAAAATACATATACTAGAGGCACTCATGTCACCTCTAGGGCTCCACCACCTGGTCCTCTCTCTGGAAGATATGCCCCACCAGCTAGGGGTCCCTCAGGTCCTGGGGGCATTCACCAAGTCATAGTTGCCCCCGCTACAGCTGCTCTGCGGATCAGGGTCTGCAACTCCACTAGAAGGCCCACACACTAGTCCAGGACTCCCTCTTCCTAGATACACATCCACATGCCCTCGGGCACTCCCTGTAGTACCACCTCCAATCGGCGGAGAAAATCCTCGAACTCTCCCTCGACCCCCATTGAAGGAGCATGTGACAGACCTGCACCCAGATCATCAAAACAGCATCTCCTGCCTTCTCTCTCATCATCAGCCATCCTTACACCACCCTCATCCCACCGTTGCCTCTCCCCTACTTGTGGCTCTCCCCGCAATGGTCTTACCATCCCCTGACGCACTGGCACTCTAACCAATTCAACCTCAAGTCTGTGAGGTCCCACATCTGCACACACAACAAATGAGTGATAGCATCAGCATCCATCCATACATAAAGAACATTATATACTATCTAAAGATCAAAACATCAAATATATTGCCATACCTCTACGGTCGAACACCTTTCCATGGGGTATCACAATCTCTAGGTCATCCTGGAAATCCACCCCACTATAGGGGAACTGGAGTATGATCTGTGGCATCTGACACCACACTCACGCAAGCTTGGCTGAAAAATAATGGTCACCCTCCCTGTTGGCTATGTGTTATATTCTTTGCATGTGTGTGTGTGGATGCATTAGGTTCGACACAGAGATTAGGGTTTTGGTATCTACGGAATACCTAAAAACATTGTATATATTGTATGGTGAATGGTGAAATTCGATATAATGAATATAAGAAAGGTTTTCCTGGTTGAGAGTTTCTAGTATAAAATCTGTGTGTACCATGTGTATGAGCCATTGATTAATTTTTGTCTTGCTTAAGAATCTATATGCATTGCTTTACTTCACAGGTTTAAAACTTACATGTGGTATCAGAGCTCGTTTTTTGCTTCAGAGGGACGCCTTTGTTGTTGAGGGTTTGGCTCGGTCTTGATAGATAAAGTTTATCGTAGGTCTATGATAAACCTGGGTTTAGTGGGAGATTTTTTAGTGGAGATTCGAGTAAAGAAAGAGGAATGGTGAGCTCATCTAGAATCGAGGTAGATAAGTTCAACGGTAAAAACTTTGAGCTATGGAAGCTCAAGATGGAGGACCTTCTTGTAGACAAAGAACAATGGATCGTTGTGGATCCTGGTACACAAATTACTGGTACATCGTCTACTAGCACACAGGATATTGGTACACAACCTACTAGTACACAAACTACTAGTACACCAGCTATTGGTATGTCGAAGGAAGATTGGGACAAGTTGGACAAAAGAGCAAGGAGTACTATTCGAATCTGCCTGGCAGATTCGGTGTTGTTGAATGTCTCAGGAGAATATACAAGCAAGGAACTATGGGATAAGTTAGGGAATTTGTATCAATCAAAGTCCCTAGGGGGGGTCCCAGGGGGGGGCAGGTATGCCCCCCCTGGTTACGGGTATCATTTGGCAACGGGATTCGGGTTAGCGCCTCGAAAAAAAAAATTGGGCGGTTTTTGCTATTTTTAGCAAATTTGTAAATTGATCCCGGATTAAGGGATTAGGGTTTTGGTATCTATGGAATACCTAAAAACATTGTATATATTTTATGTTGAATGGTGAAATTCGATATAATGAATATAAGAAAGGTTTTCCCGGTTGAGGGTTTCCGGTATAAAATCTATGTTTACTCTGTGTATGAGCTATTGATTAATTTCTGTCTTTCTTAAGAATCTATATGCATTTCTTTACTTCGTAGGTTTAAAACTTACACTCCCCACCCCCATGTTGCACCAAGATAGCCTCCCACCACCTCAATCACGGCTCTTGCGCACTCGGCTCGTCCAACAACACTCTAGGGCGCAACATGGGCACCCTCTCCAAAAACCACGCTACCAAGATGGACCCAAAAGAAAACTCCCTTGATTCAAAAGCTCGACACCTGTTAAGTTGCCCCACCATCTTGGCATGTAGCATCAAGCCCCGGGAAAAATGCTCACCCCCCAGTTCCCTCTTCATGATCCTCAGTTGACCCCCATTGATTCGTTGAGTAGCGAGAGATCCATACACTCTCACAATCAACATTGCCACACAATGATGCACAAGAGCATCCATAGCCCCAATCCTCACCATGAAGCCTAACATAAAGTCCTCTCCACTACAATAGGTCCGAGCCAAGACAACCAATTGTCCATCCTTGGGTAACACAGGCTTCGTCGGTAACAGGGTTCCCCGAAAAGGGAGCCTAGTCAAAAAATACACATCTTCCATCACAGAGAATGCGAGATGCTCACCTCGTACAATGAAACACTGCAGATATGGACTCCACGATTAATCAAGAAGTGCAGCAGGTACTCATGTGCCCTCACTAGTGAACACTCAAAAAACTTCAACAACCCACAGGCTACCAAAGGGCCCCGTACAGTCAACTCCTCATCTCTCACTACCTCTCTCAGGCACGCCCAGTCCCTCTCCCTCCAGTGGACTGGCATCGTCAACCGGTCACCTAAATCCACAAATACAATATTTGATCAGCCATCACCACCCATAAAAAAACCAAAATATCCAAAAAGATAAGTTCTTGCACCCTATATATTTGCCTCAAGGGCACGACTTTTTTCCCCATAGACACGCACATATGCGCGCATGTTCATCCAACAGTTGTGCACTCATGCGCGACTGTCGGCAATACAGGGGTGCACGCATGTGCTCCTGTCACACACACAGACGTGCATTTTAGCGCACCTGTTCGCTACACAGTTGTGCATACATGCGCAACTGTTAGGAACGCAGTCACGCATGCATGCGTTGTTGTTCTTTGAACAAGAATGCATCGAATGCATGCCTGTTTTCCCCATTCAGGTGCCCCCATGCGTGGTTGTCCCAATTACAGTCGCGTACTTATGCATGTGAATTATTCGATAGCCCGCGCACTAGGGGGGGCACCCTCACAAAACCCCCTGTATGGCCATTCGTACAAGCCCTTCCCAAAAATGAAATCCTAATTACTATGAAAGAGGATACGACCACTAACCTGACACTCGTTGATCCTGAATCAGTTGGCTTGATCTCCTGGAATCTCCAAATCTCCTCTGAAACCTCTCGTCCAATCACTACGACAACAAGTACAAATGAGGTGGCATTGTGGGCCCTACAGCTATATATAGTCCCTTTGCCAAACTTCCAGGATCATTTCCGGGAGCTCCGAGCATCCGCTTTCCGATCCATCTTTAGCCACAGGATTAGGATCCCGCCGCCTACAAAGTCACACTCCTCAGGCTACCATCCATCCTTGGCCCCCAGGGAGCAGTTTTCTCACATCACACCCAGGTATGCATGCTCATGTTCAAAATTATCAAATAACTCTTATATGTTCTTTATCTTCAGATATTGTTCACATCGAGTATTCAGTTTTAATATGTGCAACTACTTAGCCATCACAACTCAACGCATGTCCCTTTCAAGTATATGATCGATATTGGAATGTAATCATTCCCTCTGAATATCAATTGCATCTCCCAGTCACACCCTCTGATATTTGCCTCTAGGTTCCCCCCCATCTATCTCTACAGTACTCACACCTCTGTTGCATTTTAGTACTGTCAACCGGTAGCACTCTCTCCCACATGAGTTTTCTCCATCGTAGTCCCCTCTTTCACTTTGACACTCATGTTGTTTTTACCCCCTAGGGCTGGGAGTCCTAATAGTCTTTGCATTCTCGAGAATCAGTTGCATGATCCTTCTCCTCATTTTGCTAGATTCCCCATAACGGACTCATGATTACTCCTGTTACGATTCACATTTGACTACACCTCCACAGTATCATTAGCCCTCCATCTCATCCACCATCAGTTTTCCCATCTACAGATTTTCCTCCACTCATTTACCTAATACATAAACCCACCTATGGGGCCCCCCACCCTCCACTTGTTTTCCACAGCTACTTGAGCCCTCACCGACCAATCCATCTTACATTGGGGCACCCTTTTCTGTATCTGTACACTTGTCCCAACTTATTCCTTATTCATTTTGTAATTGTACAAAGCCTTTGTTTATAGCCTTTACCTAGCTTTTTTTCGTCACCTTTGGCAACCTTCTTTTCACGGAAAAGAAACCCATGTCGCCCTTAGTTGGGGCATTGCATACCTCCTAGTCTTAATGACATTGTCCATAAAACCTCGAGTATCCCACAATAAATGTACCCCATATATCTGCATTTGTCCACTTTTTCATGCCTCTAGCACAATTTAACCCACGTCTAGTCGTCCCCCTGAAACTAGACCCAATTTCACAGTTGTTGCCACTTATCCTTTGCATATACCCCCAACCAAGGACAGTTTTGAGTATCACCACTTCTTGACTCCGTCCATGTTCCTCATCATTTCCTGATATTATCCAGTAGATTTCATGAAGCCCTTCTCTTCTTGGAGTCGCGTCTCCTTTTCTGTCGACATTAGCACAGTTTCCAGATGGGCAACAGTATCTTGACTCTCATTACCTTAATAATGAGGAGTCTTGGATGGCATAGAGAGAACCACCATTGCTCTCTGATGTCATTGACCCCCATGACATTCGACTTCAACACTTTATCATGTTGTGGTGGGTCTTACTTTGCGACTATTGCAGTTGTTTTTATATTTTTCGAAGACCTCTGAAAAATTGTCAGGCCATCAATGCCTGTGAATCCTCGACACTTCTTATAGGTGTCATCGCCTCTTTTTCAGAGTTTGGTCACCATCATAATTATCCTCTTTCATTATCAACATGCCCTCGAGGGCGCTGTAATCATCTACACCAACACACGGTTTCAGTTACTGTATTACACATTTTTGAGTTACATAACACGAACATGGGGCATTCTCTCCTCGTTTGTACATAGTTTTATTTTTTCCACACCTTGCGAAAGGTTTGGGTCCTACAGGTTACCCTCTCCCTCCAATGGGTTGCTCTTGAAACTCCCCTCAACATTATTTCTTACACAGGTACTCTCAGTAGAAGAAACATTTATGTATTTCAGCTATACGTATGCTCCTAACCTCATACATCAGGGGGCATCTATTATCACTGAGATTTCGTCCACAAATGGTTACAAGAATCCAGCATCTCCAAACACCCATTAGTTCATCCATGCCCAAAAAATTCATTTCTAAAGGGCACAAAACTATACAACTGGTTATAAATTCATCATGTGCTAAGGATATAAAGGAAGCGTGCACACGTGCGACAATCAAAAAACGTCAAAAAAGCACACATGTGCCCGATGCACGACTGTGGATGCAAAAACTGTGCATACCTCAGAACAATGCATTTATGATTTTTGTCGGCCTTCCACCCACTTCTGGTTCATCTCCCGAGTCAATTTTACACCCAAATCTGAGCTAAATCCAAGTGGGGGTTTGGTCAAAGACCTAAGGGTGCCCTAAAGAGCCCCTTGTTCACACTAAAGACTAGTTGAATAATGTCTCAAAGATTTGCTATAAAAAGAGGCCATGGGTGCACTACATTTCCAAGGAAGTCATTTGTATTGGTATGCTTCCTATATTCTCTTGGAGGATCCTCTTTCCTTATCAAGAGAATACAAGCACCATTTCATTGAGCTATTCACATCACCTCTTGAGTGAATGAGCTTTGGATTTCTTCACCATTTCCTTATAGTTTTTTATTTGTAAGAAGATATCAATCTTTGGGGGTTCAAGAGACCTCCGTTGGAGGAAGAGGGGACCCATAAGTCTCCCTTTCTCTTTGGTGTTTTCCCACTAATACAAGCCTATCCATTGGTGGCATGAATGTTGTTTATTTTTTATTCTAATATCTTTATGCACCTTAGTTTAGTTTCTGTTATTGTTATTAGCTTAGTATTTTGTTTATTTCTCGTGATTGATGTTTCTAACTCTTTCATTCATTGTTGTCTTGTCTAGCTAACACAACTGAACTTGTAAGCATCATTATTTTGCTCATTTAGGTGACAAAAGGGATGTAACACTTCCAATAGCACTCAACAGTGGGGTCTGAAGTCACTAGAAGAGGGACTAGTGAAGGATGAAACAATCAATTATAATGAGGGGTAGAGGGTGCATATCCCTAAAGAGTTGGTGATATTTCTTTGACCTTTTGGGGATTCAATCCAACATATGAGGGTCTTCCAACTTCGTAAGGCCATAACTCTCAAACCATGAGGAATTATGTGACGTTCCACATACCACCAGAAATGGCATGACATATATTATCCATATAGAATAGTATCACCTTCAAATATAATAAAACTCACACCATTATACATCAAAACAACCTTGGTTCCATTACCCAAAACTTTGTGCTACTGCAATTCACAACTAAGAAGCTTGTTGTTTCTCCAACAAATCATACATTAGAAGTAGAGGTAGCGGACTTCTCAAATCACCAACCAGATAAAGAAGAAGAAGATTTCAACCCAATCCTAGAACCAATATCTCCACACGTACCTTCAAATTACAACATATTTAGGAACATACACATGGTTGAAGGATAAGGAGAGATGCATACCAATGATGGAGGTGAAGTACATGGAGCTGAAGAGGTAACTTTTGGGTTTCCAATAGTAGATCCTAACACAAATGTATAGATGAACAATATACACCCCTCAGTTTTACCTCGCTTCCAAAATATGGTAAGTGAAGAACCTGACTCTTTCCTTTTCAAATTTGATATTCTCTGTCATAGCTATGATTATACCTCGGATACACAAAAGCTAAGGTTGTTCATGGCCACCCTCAAAAATGCAGCTCTTCCTTAGTTTATGGGTCTTGGTGGGGACACCATTAGAACATGGGAACAAATGTGTGGCACTTTCCTTGAGAAATATCAAGATTACGTAAGGCTAGGGAATTAAGAGAAGAAATATTTAAAATGATACAGAAAGAGGAATAAATCCTCGAGGACTATCTTGAGAAATTCTTGTATAATATTCAAATGTCCAAACAACACAAGTGAGAGCTAGAAACAATCAAAACCATTTTCTTGAGAGGTCTATTATATGAATCAATAAATTTACTCAACTTAATGGGATCTCATGATGTTTCTTGAGTAACATTTGAAGAAATTTGTGATTTGTATATAAGATATTCTCGGATCCAAGCCAAACCAAGAAAAGGACCAAGGGGCACTCTTTCTAAAGTCACCAAATCTACTACTAGTGGTGTTACCAGGGATGAATTAGGAAATTTGCTTGAAAATTTTAAAACTGATCTTCATGGCACTCTCAGTTTACAATTAGATACTTTACAATTTAAAAAGAAACAAGAAGATGAAAAAATAGCTCTTTCTATTTTGTATCCTAAGTGCAGAGAAAAACATGCACTAAGACAATGTCCTCTTGATAATATTAAAACCTGTGCCATTTGTGCAGGAGAACATCCAATAGAGTAGTGCCCCACTCTACCTGGACTCAAAGCAGTGTATCAAGGGGAGAACCAAGCAACAAAACAATTATGTACACTTTCACCAAAAATAACTTGGAAACTGAGGACACTAGGTACGACTTCAAATCCTACACCTTAATTTACTTCATAGTTTCCTAGTCAACAACATTCACCAAAATGCTTGGATCCTACTATGCCTTGGCAAGGATGGCCCTAGCAGCAAGTTCACAATCATTCTTGGAAACAAGGATGGAAGGGACCTAGCTATGGGAACATTCATGCCTATACTTAGCCTACATCCCCACAACCATCATACCATATGCCACCACCTCAAAAATATTCACAAAAACCATATCCCCAACAAGTTTCATATCCCACACAATCAAAAACCCAACTAACTACATCACCTCAACAATTACAACTCACACAAACCCAACAATTACAACTCACACAAACCCAAGCTCTGATACCTACACATTTTCATGCTCAACCAATTCTTAACCCCAATAATAAGGTAGCTCATCTTGCATTCAACGTTGAGTTACAACCCTTTCCTACCTATCTGGTCACCCCAAAGGAATTACAAGAAATTCAACTTAGGTCAGGAAAGGTGCCCAATAAGAACTCTCCTACAATTATTGAAGAAGAGTTAGAGGAGGAAACTCTCAAACAAATAAATGATAATGTATCAATAAAAGAAACTTCTCCACATTTAGAGCTTCTCCAGTCAACGAGTTTACCTCCCTACCCAAAAAGGTTAAGCTTTGAAAAACCAATTGTTCACCTCGAATTTGACTTGGTCTCTAAATTAAGTAATGTTTTCATCAAAGTCCCTTTTTTGCTGGCAATTAAATATATACCTATTTATGCCAAAACCGTTAGAGAACTTTGTGTAAGGAAACCCAAAAGAAAGAAGATAGAACCAAAAAAAATCCAATTTGTGGGGAGATCAACAGATCTCATGTCAAGACAAATGTTTGTAGAAAATATCAAGATCATGGCAACTCAATTGTTTCAGTATGCATCGATGATGTTCTTATCTCAAACACTCTTATTGACTTAGGGAGCACATCAATATCATGACTCTGCAAACCATGGAGCAATTACAGTTACTTAAACGTCGCCCTACACCCATTGTTTTAGAGTTAGCATATCGATCCAAGATCAAGCCTGAGGGTGTATTAGAAGATGTGATTATTTCCTTAGACTCATGGG
>JZKD02S1667461.1:72355-86592 GCA_000966675.3 Picea glauca
ATTGCATTAGAACAGATTACTATATCATTAGATCTGAGTTTGGAGTCATATTAAAACAGAGTTCCTTGTATAAGTACCTTGCTGTCCTTCACAGATTTATTTTCAATGTGTCCTACATCTGATTGAGTAACAGATCTATTTGTCTTAATCATTGAATTTTTTAAATAAATTATTGTTCTGCAATTTTACCCTAAAACTAACAGTTTCTTTTGGTGTTCTTTGTGAAGATCAATGCTTCTTGAGTGTTTATAGGTGTAAGGTGCTCTATAATGTTCAATCCCATGAAACTATCTATGGTTAATATTGCATTAGAACAGATTATTGTATCATTAGATCTGAGTTTGGAGTCATATTAAAACATAGTTCCTTGTATAAGTGCCTTTCTATCCTTCACAGAATTATTTTCAATGTGTCCTATATCTGATTGAGTAACAGATCTATTTGTCTTAATCATTGAATTTTTTAAAGAAATTATCGTTCTGCAATTTTACCCTAAAACTAACAGTTTCTTTTGGTGTTCTTTGTGAAGATCAATGCTTCTTGAGTGTTTATAGGTGTAAGGTTCTCTATAATGTTCAATCCCATGAAACTATAAGAAGATTGCAATAAGTTAAAAATAAGGTAAACCAAAACAGTTTAAATCTACAGTTTAAATCTAGTGTTTAAATCTAAATCTAGTGTGTGGGAATAACCGAAACCGAAAATATGCGAATTGCTTATAGCAACAGAGCGAAAATATGAAAATACAGTGAATATATGTGAATTCAACGAATATATGCGAATATTTGCGAATACAACGAAAATATGCGAATTGCTTATAGCAACAGCATAGAGCGAATACAAACAAAACAAAAATATTTCCATAGCAACAGTTTAAATCTAGCGAATACAAATAGCATAGCAACAGAGTGAAAATATTTCCACAGCAACAATTTAAATCTAGTGTTTAAATCTAAATCTACAGTTTAAATCTAGTGTTTAAATCTAAATCTAGTCTGTGGGAATAATCAAAACCAGAAATATGTGAATTGCTTATAGCAACAGAGCGAAAATATGCGAATACAGCGAATATATGTGAATTCTCTTATATAGCGAATATATGCGAATACAACGAATATATGCGAATACAGCGAAAAATATGCGAATTGCTTATAGCAACAGCATAGAGATATACAAACAGAACGAAAATATCTCCATAGCAACAGTTTAAATCTAGCGAATACAAACAACATAGAGAGAATACAAACAACATAGAGAGAATACAAAATATTTCCATAGCAACAGTTTAAATCTCTATTCGCATACAAACAGTTTGTATGCAAATATATGCGAATACAACGAAAATATGAGAATTTTTTATAGCAACAACATAGACCGAATACAAACTGAATGAAAATATTTCCATAGCAACAGTTTAAATCTAGCGAATACAAATAGTATAGAGCGAATACAAACAGCACAGAGGATACAAAATATTTCTATAACAACAGTTTAAATCTGTGTTCGGATACAAATAGTTTGTATGTGAATATATGCGAATACAACGAAAATATGCGAATTGCTTATAGAAACATCATAGAGAGAATACAAACAGAAAGAAAATATGTGAATACAAACAGCATAGAGTGAATACAAACAGAAAATTTGCGAATACAAACATAACTAAAATATGCGAATTGCTTATAGCAACAACATAGAGCGAATACAAACAGAACGAAAATATGCGAATACAAACAGAGTGAAACTTACCTATAACCTGCACTCCCTGTGATCTTGGTGACCCCTGCGATCTCACCGACCTCTCCCTGCGATCTCGGCGACCCCTGCAATCTCGACAACCACGACCAGCTACACACTCCTCTCGCGAGACAATGAATACACGAAGAAAAAACGTTCTAAATCCGATGTGTGGCTAATATATAAACCATATTTTGGCTGAAAAGATAGTTCGGCCGAAAAAGAGTTCGGCTGAAAGATAGTTCGGCCGAACTATCTTTCAGCCGAAAAATTTTTGCCGGAAAACAAATATCCAGCCGACCAAATTTCTTCACGCAAATCGAGGGCGCTATTATTGCTCCGCTTGATTTGACGTTTATTTTTTCGACCGAAAAATAGTTCGGCCGAAAATAACGTCTTTCGGCCGAAAAATAATTTTAGTTCGGCCGAAAAAATGTTTTCCGAAATTTTGAAGAGCAGATTGTCACAAAAGTGTAACCCACCTTCGTGATTCCACCCTTTACTATGTTTGAAAAAGAGAAGGTGAGCAGAATATGTATGTATGCATTTTTAGGATTTTCTATTGTGTTTGAAATAGGGTGTTTGTTGTCATGGTATCTTGTGAACTGAGTATTTCTTTTATGGTATTCTCTGAATCAGGTCTTTGTATTTTTGGTATCCTGTGAATTGGGTATTTTATTTTATTGTTTTCTATGAATTGGGTGTTTGTTTTTATTGTACTGTGCTAGGTTTTATACACAGTGGAGAGAAATTTCTTGACTTTCCAATTACAATTTGGTAAGCCTTCCTCCTATGCTTTCCTTAATTCTCCTTTCCTTACTTCTAAAATCAATATTTTGAATATAGACACATACAAGTATAGTAAACTTACGAAGTAAATGGTTGCTATGGAACCCATCTTCAGTTTTTCTAGCATGTATAAAGAACAGTTGGATGAGATTTTGGAATAGGATTGGTAGAGATTCTTGAACATGAGACCTTCACCTTCTCTTCATGACAAGAGACAGAAAGAGGTAACGACCACATTGGGCGATTTTATTCAAATATTTCATGGGGAAATTCGAGAGAATGTTTTGTGTGTTGTACAGGAGCAGGTAAAGAAGAGGTATCATATTGCAAAGGAGGAGCAGGTAAAGAAGAGGTATCATATCGGGAAGGACGAGAAACACGTATCATATTGTGAAGGATGAGAACCACGTTTGTATGATCATGTATTTATCAATGGTGTTGTAAATGGTAGTCGTGGATCAAGTAAACAATAAATGCACTATGGGATATGGATTGTAGAAAACATTAAATGTTAAGAAGTAATGATAGATTCATTTCTCCCATTACTTCATTGATAAACTAAGCTATAGAGGGAAAATAAACTAAGCTATGGTATACAAATGTGCATTTAGAAACTAATGTATAGAGGCCAAATAAGAGGTTTAATTTAGAACTTAGGCTAATGAACCACCTAAGTTTCATTGTAACATCCTGCTCTTATGTGCACTAAGAGAAATTATTATTTGAGGACACTTGCTTGCAAGTGATCAAAATTATTATACTATTGGTCATTCGATTATGATTATGAGACATTATGGATTGATGATATGTTAATTTGTTTTATTCACATAGATAGATGTTATTGACTGGGTTCTCCAGAGTGTGTAGGACTTTGGACATTGAGGATGTAGAGGCATCGATGAAACCCCTTAGACTCTGGATCGAGTCAGGGAGTGGACTATTGGGTTTCAATGTTATTGATGTGACACATGTACATATGATTATATGTTATGATGATTGATTATTATTTTTGAGTTGATTCATGAATGGATGTAGGTTGGTGATAGCTTGTCGACCAGACTCACATGTGGAGTAGACGGGTCATGCATGACAACCAGATACTTTGAGGGAGAGGTGTGGGAGCAGCCCTTACAGAGCCTACTAGCACTCCCAACATGACTCGAACTGTAGGTTAGCAATTACCTAGTTCGAGAAGACCAACGATGTCGTAATGGAAGACTATGACAATCGATCATGATGAATCTAATGGGCACACAACATGGCATGGGACGTATTTGTTAGAATCCCTTAGTCTCCCACAAGATCAGCTGGAGGAGTATTGACTCCAATGGTTTTTTATGTCCACCAAGTCAATCAAGAGGTGAGTGGCACTCTTGGAGAACATTGTGCATCCTGAAGGGCACGTCACACAAGGAAAATAGAAAGAGGTGAGTGTCAATCTTAGAGCAAGTTGTGCATCCTGAAGGGCATGTCGCACAAGGAAAATGGAAGAAGGTGAGTGGCACCCTTGGAGCACCTAGTGCGTTCTGAAGGAAACGTCAAGATTTCAATGAGTAAGTGAGTAAACCTAGTAAATAGAGCATGCGCGGGACAAAAAATACTGAGCAACCACGTTTGGCTAAGGTACACTATTTTAATTATTGCTTGCAATAAAATTAAATTTACTCATTTTATTTCTGTATGCTCGGTTTAATATTTCATTTCCATGCATTATCTTGCACCTTCTTTCCTACGACATTTTAATTGACTTGCTTTCTATTTTCTGAATGGATATACTTTGGTGAATCGAACTTCTAATTTCAATATCTTATCTGTGTGGGTTTTATTGATTTTTATGAAGAGATTGTGCTTTACCTTCTACCCTTGTCCCTAGGTCATCATTCCATGCCTGAGCAGTAAGCCAAGATTCGAATCGACAGTAGTCACTTCGGTCTGTATAGACCTATAGATTCTAATGACCTTCTTTTTTGTGCATGGATGATGAGTGAAGGATAATTTTTTCCCAGCTGACTACCCCTTAGATTTATCTGTCTTTGATTGATTCATGGCTGAATGATTATCTTTGAAACTTCTTCTGCTGAGTATATATGCATTTTTGTGTGATTATCTCTATAATTTCTTGGTATAACCTTTGTGATTTTATTGATAAATTCCAACATTTTGTTGGGTATCATCTATGTGATTTTAATAATGAATCCTAGTACTTGGATAGGTATTTTGACAATGTTTTTTTGGATGTAGTGACTACTGTTGTAATATACAATGAGTAAGTTTTTATATACTCAAGCATTTTTTTTATTGTATATATCGTTTAAGAATTCCCCCCAACGATTTTACATGGCATAATTTCGTTGAAAATGTTTTATCTCTTTTTAAATGCATTTACCACAACGGTATTTTCCTGATCCAGATTTTATGAGCAGAATGATATGAATACAGATTATTAATAGGTGCTTAACAAAAAATAATAGAAATACAGTAAAACTAGTTTTCTATTCAATAACGAAATAAGTTGAAACTGTAAAATGCAGCGGAAACAAGCTTGCTAGAATGGTGGCGGCTTATCTCTGAGAAGAGATGTGACGACAGCGTGCATTCGCCAGAAGAAGGTTACAATGAGGCTCTGAAGGCCTTTTTAAAATAAGAAAGAATTCCAAAAACCCTATACATCCAAAAACCTAACCCTAGGAGATAAACCGCCAAAAGTCATGTGGGCCCCGTTTGGGTAAGTTAGTACATCAACTTCACGGGGTCGTAACTTTTGCATATGATCTTTGTTTTAGGCGTGTGATAGCCTGTTGCAAAGGTATCATTGAGAAGATTAATTTTGGGGTCTCAATCATTCCTTTGGCTATCATTGAGGAGCTTGATACCAAAAAACCTTCATTTAGGCCCTCAAAATGGCCCAAGAAGTTAAAACTGCTAAAAATAATAAATTGCCAAAAATGTCAAAAAATTGTTTTGAGCCAGTTGGAAAAGGTGGGTGGCCACCAATATCCATATGGATCAATCCTCCCTCCTTAGGAAGAAATGGTCTCCATTGCATTGAGGTCCCCCATTAGATGACAAAATTTTTGTTAAATTTTTCCCCGGGTGAGCCACTTGCCTTGGTGCAGGAGCTACCCTTCTTTGATGACTCAATAAAGTTGGACCCTTTGATGTCGAGTTCCCTTGATATGTCTGTCCACAATATGATCATTAGATTCTTGTTGTATGTAGTCAGGGTTGATATCTATTGGTGTCAGTTGTTCTGCTACTTTTGAGGTGTCCAATAATGGTGGGAAATAAGGGCGAAGGAGATCCACGTTGAACATTGGGTGGAGGCCAAGGAAAGGAGGAATGTTTTGCTCAAATACATTATCCCCCATGTCCTTGGTGATAATGTATAGTCCATAACAGAGTGGGAAAATATTCTGATGGGGTCCTGTAAGGTGTTCTTTCTGCAAGTGCAACCAAACTTTGTTACCCACCTAAAACTTATGCTGCACCCGATGTTGATCATGGCATTGTTTGTATTTATCATTGGACTTATGTAGGATATCTTGAACCTGTTGGTGTATGTGATGGATCTGCTCAATGAACCAGGTGGCTTTGTCAGCTTCAGTTGGAGCAGGAGATGAGTCAGTCAAGGTGACCGCAAGGGGAAGTGCAACATCTATGGGACCCAATGGTTTGAATCCCAATCCCACTTGAAAGGGGCTATGGCCGGTTGAGATATGCAAGGCTTGGTTGTAGCTATGCTGGACATAGGGAAGGTTCTAATCCCATGTACAAGGGTTCTTTGAATTATACATGCGAAGGATATGCACAATCATTCGATTTACAACCTCGATTTTGCCATCTATCTGGGGGTGGAAGGTCGTGGATTTGGTGAGCTTGGTGTCCAGTAGTGCCCAGAGGCTTGACCAGAATGTGCTGAGAAATCGACTATCCCGATCTGAGACAATGGTTTGTGGGATTCCAAAATGTACCCAGACTCATTCAAAGAAGAGCTTGGCAATGACCTCTATTGTGATCCTCTTCTTCCAGGAAACCAAAATCACCATCTTAGAAAATCGATCAACAACCACAAAAAAATAGTCATTTCCCTTCTTGGTGGATGGAAGGCTCGAAATGTAGTCCTGAGATGGATTCCCATGGCTTGTCAGGAGTAGGAAGAGGGGTGTACAGGTCCTATTTCTTAGTGGTCAGTTTGGCAATAGTTCAGGCAGTGCAGGACCTAATATACTTGTCGACCTCCTGTCGAATTTCTGGCCAGTAAAAATGTTTCTGTAGCATCGCCACTGTCTTTTTGATGTTGAAGTGTCCTGCCACCCGACTATAGTGGGCTTCCCAGATCAGCTTCACTTGCTCACTTGATGGAACATAGATATGGCCCAGATGACACAACAACCCATCCTGAAGATGGAAATTATCGACAACTGCATTTGCACCGAACATTTGGTAGGTGGTGGCGAAGTCAGGGTCTATCTCATAGAGTTGGGGCCATCCATATGTCTCATGGCTACAAGAGTCTATCACTGTGGTGAGTGTTGTGACTGGTGGTCTTCTAAGGACGTAAATGACGTGATTGGTGCTTCCTAGTTTATACTTTATGTTGAGCTGGAATTGTTGCAAGTATGTGACCCAATATTGATGGATGTCATTCTGCAATTTTTCCTGTGTCTACATGAACTGCAATGGCGTATGATCAGTGTGTATGATTTTCTCCTTTGCAAGAATGTAATGTCTCCACTAGTGGCATGCTTTCATAGTGGAGTACATTTCTTTGTCATAAGTAGGGTATTTATGGACAGTATCTGACAATGTCTCACTATGATAGGCCACAGGGTGGCCGTGTTGAGTGAGATCAACGCCCACAACATAGTCTGAAGAATTTGTCTCCATCTCAAAGGGATGTTGCATTTCTGGTAGTGAAAGTACTAGGGCTGAGCAGAAGCATTGTTTCAAATCATCGAACAATTTTTGTTGGGACCAGCCCCACACAAATTTCTCCTTACCACCACCCCTATTTATTTGGATGAGGGCCCATGCAATATGGGAGAAACCCAACACGAACCTGTGGTAGAAATTAGCAAGTCCCAAGAAGCTCTAAAGCTCAATGATTATTGTTGGGGCTGGCTAGTCACAAATGACTTGAATCTTGGATAGATCCACATGTACACCATGATAAACAATGATGTAGCCTAGGTAATGTACCATGTCCATGCCGAAGGATCATTTTTCCAGGTTGGTGTTTAGCTTGTGCTACTGTAGGGTGTGCAGAACCTCCTGAATATGCTGCAAGTGTTCAGCCCAAGTCTTGTTGCAAATTAGAATGTCATCTAGATACACCACTACAAAAGTATTGTTGAATGGTCGTAGGATATTGTCCATCATCCTCATGAATGTGGCTGGAGAATTTTTCAAACCGAAGGGCATGACCAACCATTTAAAAATTCCTTCCGTTGACTTGAAGGTGGTCTTCCATACATTTGTCTGTTCTATCCGGACTTGGTGGTAGCCAGACACCAGATCAATCTTACTGAAGTATTTGGCCCCCATGAGTTGACCAAGGAGGTCATCGATTTGGGGAATTGGGTATCAATTTCTGACAATGATTTTATTCAGAGCCCGACAATCAATACAAATTCACCAAGTTCCATCTTTCTTCTGTACCATCACGATTAGGCTCCCGCAAGGTTATGAGATGGGGAGGATGTGCCCCTTGTGGAGTAGTTCTTGGATCTGTCGCTTGAACTCCTCATTCTCTAACAAAGAGCAACGATAGATTGGCCCATTGGGCAGTGGTGTGTCAGGGGTCAGATCGATGGGGTGCTTGACCTAGCAGTGCAAAGGTACCCCTATAGGTGAGGAGAAGATATCCAAGTATTCTTCCATGACCTTATCTACTTGCTTCTGTTGTGTGGAGAGGTCAGCCGTAGAGACCCCGGATGTGGGTTCGATCTTTCGCTTATTCTGAGAGTGAATCATGATTAAGACAAACTTCCCCATCTGAGAGATGACCTTCTTGCATTACTTCACAGAGATCAAGGAAATAGCACTAGGTGGGACTGCCTCGGGTATCCTGTACAATTTCTTGTTCAAAGTAATAATAACACTACGAGGCCTAGACTCATATACAACATGACATTTCCATAAATAAGGTTGGCCCAAAAGAACATCACAAACTTTGAGAGGAGAAACATCACACAATACCTCATCTTTGAAGGGCTTGATGTCGTATCACAATCGGCACTATTGGCTTACTCAAAGATTGTTTCATTGGTGGAGCCATCCAATGGTGTAGGGTTGTGGGTGTGGCATTGTTTGAAGGGACAACCACTTGATGACCTCTGCTGAGATGAGGTTCTTATGGCTACCGCTATCAATGATGAAGTGAAATGGGGTGCCTTTTACCCACATCTGTGAATGGAAGAGGTGCTCTCCTTCTTGTGGCTTGTCTAGTTCACCAGGCTAGAGCTTGGCGGTAATAACGGTGGCACTGTGTTCTGCATCAATGATCCATATTCCCCTTTTTGGTTCTATCTCAGAGTCATAATCTATATCTGATTCAGAGGCTTTCACTTCGGCCACCAACGACTGCTTTGAGCGGTAGTCAGCAATGTTATGCCAAGGGATCTTATGGAAGTCGCACCACTTCCCGGTATCTTTCTTTGTCTTTCTGGTGTCCTTCTTTGCTTATGGCTTGTACTGGTTGTCCTGATACTATCCATGTTTTCTCTGTCCTTTTTTCGGTGGGTTGGGGCTGCCCTCTCCTATCTTTTTTTGTGAGGGGTTCCTAAGCCCAAATTGTCGCATCCTTTGTTTGAGCTTCTTCTCGATTTTGACGATATATCAGTAGGCCGTGCCCAAGGATGAGATGTACAGAAATTCCATTTCAGTCTATATGTATCTATGTAGAGCACCATGATACTTGAGCACCAGATGTCATTCTGAATCTTTGATACCCAACTTGGTGCGCAAGGTATGGAAGATATTTTTGAAATCTTGCACTGCTCGGTCTCTTTCTTGCCGCGGTGTGGTCCATTTGGTATACAGGTCGTCATAGCTTCTGATAGGGTAGTATTGTTCCTTAATAGAATCTCTGAAGGATTCCTAGGTGGACATGACTGAAAATAATGAGGTTTTCTTTGTTTCCTTTTGCTCACAGAACGTTTCCCACCAACCTTTGACACGGGGAACGGTTTTGAGGAGCACAAAAGTAATCTTTTCTCAATTAAAAAATTTATGAACAGAAAAATACCCTCCTAGTAGATTCAACCACTTTCCTATAGCATCTGCGTCTATATTACCTTCAAATATAGGAATATCAAAGTTTATTTGTACCTTGAAGGGGGTGATGTCTCCGTTCGAAGAAGATGCATCACCTGTTGGTAGTCGCTGAAGGATTTGCGCGAAACTATCCATCATCTCGTTCCTCTGTTGTGTGAAGGCTTCCTCAATCAAAAATTTGAAAGGATTTCCTATCCCATCATATTTATTTTCTCCTACCATGGGAGGTTGCTTCGGTGTGTGAGATCTTCTGTCCTCAAGAGAAACAAGCTCGACACCCAACTCTTTGTAGTCAGACCTCGTTGGGGACATGCATTAAGACGACAAGGAGTAGACCTCTCTGATACTACTGATCCAGATTTTATGAGTAGAACAAAATGAATACGGATTATTAACAGGTTCTTAACACAAAATAATAGAGATACAGTAAAATTAGTTTTCTATTCAATAACGAAATAAGATGAAATTGTAAAATGCAGTGGAGACAAGCTTGTTGGAATGGTGGCGGCTTATCTCTAAGAAGAGATGTGACGACAACGTGCATTTGCTAGAAGAAGGTTACAATGAGGCTCTGAAGGCCTTTTTACAATAATCAAGAATGCCCAAAACCCTAGACATCCAAAAACCTAACCCTAGGAGATGAAACGCCAAAAGTCATGTGGGCCTCGTTTGGGTAAGTTAGTACATCAACTTCCCAGGGTCATAACTTTTGCATACGATCTCCGTTTTAGGCATGTGATAGCCCGTTGGAAAGGTGTCATCAAGGAGATTCATTTTTGGGTCTCAATAATGCATTTATATATCATTGAGGAGATCAATACTGAAGAACCTTCATTTAGGCCCTCAAAATGGACCCGGAAGTTAAAATCGCTAAAAATAGTAAGTAGCCAAAAATGTCAGAAAACTATTTTGAGCTAGTTGGAAAAGGTGGGTGGCCACCAATATTCATATGGATCATTTCCTCTGCATTTTTGAATGAAATTATTAACTTTGTGTTATCATCGTTGGACATATATTTAAAGACAATGATGTATTCTTTATACTGTAGACATCGATATATTATGTATATTTCATTGTTATATTCTTTATATTTCCATGATAGCACTTGAATAGAGAAATTATTGTAGATAGCCATATATTTTTATATTCTTTATATTTTGTTGTTATGTTCTTGTATTTCCAATGACTAGCATTAGAATAGGGAAATTATTGTAGACAACAATATAATATTTAGATTATTTATATTGTATACAATGATATGTTCTTTATATCTTAAACAACAAAATTGTTATATCTGTACAACTCAATAGTTTATGCCTTGGTTAGTTCTTAAATCACAAGAAATTTCATTAGGCAGATTAAAGAGGTAATATAATTACGTATAAGAACACATGGGTAAGTGTGATTCCTTCTTATATAATTCTGTCGTTATAATATGTATACCTTTATGAATTATGTGCTTGGATTCACACTCCATATGCTTTAATTACTGACCCATTTAGCATTACAACACCTTGTAACTTGTGGTATTAATTCATGCTTAGTACATTACAAACACGATGTGGAAAATTACATAATAATTTATAGACAACGAAATTATTACACATGTTACAACGAATTTAATAATTCCGAGCTTAGCATGAACCCCAGGAGATATACTTGTTGACAGTAAATTTATATGAGTAGTCTTTGCGTCCTTCCAAAATGATATGAACAATCTCTATGTCTATATGAACAGTCTTTGTGTTTTTGCATTATTTTATTTTGGGGACAGTCTCTGCATCCTTCCCAAAATTATCTCAGTGCTTTCCTTTTATGTGACATCCACGAAAAATAAATATTTTTACTATTTTGTGTTGGAAATTTATTTCCGTTTTTGGCAAATTCGAATCTGAAAATTTTTTGCCATTTATGGCAATTCTAAATTTCAAATTTAATAATTGTATTTAATTATTGTGACTGTTGGACAGAGATATGTTTGGACTCAAATAACTATTTGACTATGACACTTCTGTCACCACAAAATATTTATATTAACTGCAGGAGGACAAATGGAACAACCATGTTAAAAATCAGTTGACCATGACTCCATGAGTGGGGAACAAGTTGGAACTGCCTATGGGATGATGGTTACAAGTGGAAAATCAGTGATTTGGCCATTGGCAGCCCCTGAAAGTCAGGGATTAAGAAATCTGCGAAAATCCCCAAAGGAGGGAAAAGACCTGGGCAAAAAATTGATAAATAGCATATGCGAGGAGGCAGGACGCTGCCAAGTATGCTGGGAAAACCTTTTGAGCTCTCTTGCTATCATGAACACTGTGGATTGAATGTGAGGCAAGAGGAGACTACTGAAATTGAATTGCCTTGTTGTTATGAGAATTGTTGAGTAAGTGTGAGGCAAGAGGATAACTGTTGGAATTGAAGGACACTGTCGAGGAAGAGTTTCCAAGTTCACCCTCATGGACTCATGGTTAGGCTAGGGAGTGAATCGGGCAAGTATATTTTGCTTCCCTGTTCTAAGGTTGGCAGGAATGTGGTTGTTCCCTTTTTCTTCCGATGGATTGGATTCAGATATGTTAATTTTCCCCTCTCTGTTACGAATGGCTATGTCTTTTGATGTTATGTATCTATTGAATCTAAACAAGGATAGGTTACATTCTCTATCTGTATGACCCTTTTTGCATCTAGTGTATTGTATCTGATTAAATAGGATCTGTAACGATTTATTCCCACTTTCTGTTTGAATGTTTTTATCTCATGCTATGTATCTAACAATATGAAAACAATATATTAGATGTGTATAGAATGACAAAATTTGGGAGTTAAAGATTTTTGGAAACCCTTTTTGTTTTCCTTGTTTCTTTTCATAATGGGCTATCCTTCCTTATTCTAGGTCTATGATGAATTTAGAGATTTTCCCTTACAGAAAACCTTTATCCTATTGTATCCTTCTGTGCATGTAAAATTATTAAGACTTTATGCTTTCGTAATTCGGGGATTATGTGAGCTGTGGTTTGACATTTGAAACCTTGAAACCCTGAAACCCAAAATGTTAGTTCCATGTTCTTTTCTATTCTCCATTTCGAGTATTATTTTGGTTGATGTTTTGGATTTTGTAGTCGTGGGATTCCAAACCCTGAAGTCTTGAAATGTTAGTTCCACTTTCTTTTCGTTTCTCAATTTCGGGAATTGTTGTGTTCCGATGTTTGACATTTAAAATCCCAAAACCTGAAATCCTGAAGTGTTGGCTCCACACCCTTTTACCTTTTGGAATTCAAGAATTGTTGTGTGATGTGGTTCGACATTTGAAACCCCGAAACCCAAAATCCTGAAATGTTAGTTCCACATCCTTTTCTATTCGCCATTTCGGGAATTGTTTGTGGTTGATGTTTTGGCTTTTGAAGTCGCGGGATTTCTGAACCCCGAAATCCTAAAATGTTAGTTCCACTTTCTTTTCATTTCATAATTTCAGGAATTGTTGTGTTCTGTTGTTTGACATTTGAAACCCTGAAACCCTGAAACCCGAAATCTCGAAGTGTTGACTCCACACCCTTCCACCTTTCGAAAATCGAGAATTGATGTGTACTATGGTTCAACATTTGAAACCCCGAAACCCAGAACATCGAAATCCTGAAATGCGGGTCTCACCTTTTCCATTCTCGTATTTCAGAATTTTGTGTATGTCAAGGTTTGGACACCGAAACTTGTGAAGTTTTGAATCCCAAAAATCCCGAAGTGCGCGACCCACCTTCCCTTTTAACGCATTTCGAAGGTTTGTATATGTGGTTATTTGGGCACTTGCCCTTATGAAATCCTGAACTCCAAATTCCCGAGGTACTAATCACCTTTCATATTTTTAGGAGTTGTTGTGTGTAGATGATTAACTTTTGTGTTCACAAAAACCCGAACCCCGAACGAAACCACGAAGTACTCGACATCTTGTCGCAATTTCAGGAAATGTTGTGTGTTGGTGTCTGGCTCTTGTTCTCATGAAACCCCGACTCCTGAAGCCCCGAAATGCTGGCCCACATTCATTTCGTATTTCGGATTTTGGCAGACCACAGGGTCCTTTATTTTGTTCAACATTTGTGATCACAAAAACCCGATTGACCTTTGTTCTTCACACAGTTGTAGGAACTTATAAGAAACTTATTGTTATGGGAACAACCCTATTAATTTAACGAATGGACTGGTAAAAGAATGTTGGGGAGTCTTCATCCTAGATAGAGGTACAGAAGTAACAGACCGCTTTACAAGTCGATTGTATCATGAACAAAGGGAATTTTTTCTATGTAGGGTTTTGGTCATAAAAACCCCAAAGTTGTTTGTATTGTTAAGACTGTAGTAGTGTTATAGGTACTAGCACAAAAGAGGGTAATTATAAATTTCAGGATCTTAATTAAACATTGAAGTGGTGAGTAAATACTCATTTTATC
>JZKD02S1667461.1:128168-140591 GCA_000966675.3 Picea glauca
ACGTATAACATGGTGCAATTTTTGTTTATCTTAATTTCAAGGGTAGATAAAGTTCACTATCGAAATTGATCCTTTGCAAAATCACATAAAGATATTGCTAGAGAAATAAAGAATAAGAAATGTAATATGGTATACCATATTACAATGTAATATGGTATTACCATATTACAATGTAATCTGGTATACCATATTCATATCTCATGTAGTTTAAAAAAAAAAAAAACTTAAAGGAAGTGTCGCAATATTGACAATAGTTCGTCGCAAGGTAAATTTGTTTTTGGAACAAGCGTGGCAATAGCGATGAAAGTTCGTCACATTTTGCAACGGCTTTGTGTCGCACATATAGAATATGCATCGTAAGTTTTGTCTTTTCCATCAATTTTCATCGCTATTGCCACACTTTTGCGTCTCAACTTTCCACAGTTCATCGCACTTTGCAACGGTTTTTCGTCACACATATAGCATCTGTCTCGTAAATTTTGTCTCTGCCATCAATTTTTTCTGTTATTTCCATGCTTTTGCATCACAACTTTCCACAGTTCATCACACTTTTCAACAATTTTGCATCGCACATATAGCATCTGCATCGTAAGTTTTGTCTCTCTCATCAATTTCTGTCGCTATTACCACGCTTTTACGTCGCAACTTTCCACTGTTTTTTTTACATTGACATGGTTTTGCGTCCCTGTTGCAACGAAGTTTTGTCTGTATTGGGACGATTTATAAGGTAAAACTATTTTTATGGTGATGACATGTGGAGGGCATATTTCATTGTTGTTTCTATGAAGACTTGGTTCGTGGATATAGCGACGCAAAATATTCTTTGCTTTCATGGAAATCGCGACGGATAAGTGTCGCAATACCAACAAAAAACCATGGGAAATTTGGTCATATGTAATAGTGTTCCCTTATATTCATGAATCATGGGTGAGCCATGTACACTAATCTATGTGCCTCATTTAGGATCAAATTCCTCAACTCGTCGTTTAGTGGTACGTAAATTCTATTTTTAGATCTCAATAATTCGTCGTCGTCCAATGTAAATCCTTCAAATCTTGGTACCATCATGGTTCTTTGTCTAATAAAATTGTTGACCTCTTTGTACCAGTCATCGTCATGCTGTAAGGTTATAATTGTTTCACATAGATTAGTCTGAAGAGGCATCACCGAAAATATGCGTGGTCTCCGACTCAACACATTAGTCACTCTATTCACTGTTCTGGCCAACACTGTTGTCACGTATTCAAGTCACTTTGCATAAAGATGTATTGTAGTACATAGTGGTCCATTTTCAGTTCGAGCATTCATCCAATAAGGTAGTGTCTCCAATATCTCAAGGCATAAAAATTGGCTAACAACTCCAAATCATGTTTCACATAGCTCTCCTCATGCCTTCTCAACTTTCTCAAGAAGTAAGCGATCAATTAACAATCTTGCATCAAGAATCTACCTAAGCCTTCCTTGGATGCGTCATTGTATACCAAGAAGTCTGTGTCCATGTTAGGGACGTTTAGTATTGGTTTTATTTTCAACAACTCCTTGAGCCTCCCAAATGCTTTTTTGCGTTTCTCGGTTCAAAAAAAATTCTTGTTCTTCTTCTGAAATTATGTAATTAGATTTGTTATCTTCAAAAATCCATCAATGAACCATCGATAATATCCCGCTACACCCATGAAGCTACGCACTTCAGGGACATTTGTCGACATAGGCCATTCCATAATAGCCTTGACCCTTGTGGGATCCACGACGATACCTTTGTTGGAGATGACATTCCCTAAGTAGTGAATATATGATTGATAAAATGAGCATTTAGACAATTTCCCATACAATTTGTTATCTCGTAGATGATGTAGCACCAAGCCAAAGATCTCATCATTCTCCTCCAACGACTGAGCGTAAATAAATAATGTCAATGAATACTTGGACAAACTTGTCCAAGTATTCGCGGAACACCCTGTTCATCAAACTCATAAATACCCCCTGGGCGTTTGTCAGTCCAAAGGTAAAACACTAAACTTGTAATGTCCAAACCTAGTCTTAAAGGTGGTCTTAGCGATATCATCCTCCCTGATCCGTAACAGGTGATACCATAATCTCATGTCATTTATGAAAACACCGTCACGCCTTTTATCTGATCCAATAGATCATCAATTCTTAGAAACATATATTGATTCATGATCGTTGCCTTGTTCAATTAATGGTAGTCAATGCAGAGTCTCCACGACCCATACTTATTTCGTATGAAAATAACAGGAGCACCCCATGATGACACACTAGAATTTATAATTCCCAGGTCCAACAAATCCTTCAGTTACATTTTCAACTCCTGTAAATCCGGAGTTGACATCCGATAAGGTGTTCCTGCTATTGGTTCAGTCCCCAGTTTTAGGTCTATGGTAAATTCCAACTCCCTCTATGGTGGCATCCCAGGTAACTCCTCAAAGAATATGTCCACAAACTCTCTCACCACGAGAAGGTGTTCTATACCTTCCACGACTCCCTTCTCATAATGAAAGGATCGCATAAAGATTAGATCCCTTGCGCATGCTCTTCCGTAGCTGCAAGGAAGAGATGAAACTCAGGTAAATCCTTGGTTATGACCTACAATCATGCATCTTTGTCCCTCATCATTGACCAACATTAACCATATCATATTACAGTTGAGAATCACCTCATTCGATTGCAACCAATCCATATCAATCACTATGTCAAAAGATCCTAAGATCATTACGTACAGGTTGGACCTTGTGACAAAATCTCCCAGGTTAAGTCTACAACCCATAACCTTCCACCAACCTTTTTTTTGGCTCCAGAAGTCATTTCTACAAAGATAAAACCATCCAGTTCCACTGCCTTAACCTTTATTATTTTTAGCACCACACCAGAATAAAAATTTTAGTATCCCCAGGATATATCAAAATACTAAGGGTCTGTTTAGTGATGGTATCTGATGTCTTGAGCATGACTGACTAGTGATCTTATCAGTAAAAGGTGTGGAGCATATTGAAGAATCTCCAAGAACAGGCCTCGTACTATGGCACCGTACGACCCCTCTGTCGTAAGGCAATGAACTCATTGAGTTGATGATCAATGAATTCCTCAGAAAGATACCTCTCCTAGAACTATTCCTCGAATAGTTCCCACAACACATTTTTGATGGCCATGTTAAAATGTGGCAAGAGAGTCTTCCATCATTGAAGAGTTCTCCCCTTTAGTTGAAAGACCACCATGTGGACCTTCAAGTTGGGGTTATGGTCACGAAGTGCAGGCACCTCGCCAAATTATCCAACCATGCCTCGGTGGCTGCACCATCTGGGGCACCCAAGAAATTGATAAAATTGACCTTCTCGAGTTTGTGGTGAATACTAAGGGTAATGATTGGGCACATTGTGGACACTCAAGTGTACAGGCATCCTGGCCTCATCTTAGTGCAGCTAGTGAATCAAGGCCTCTAAAAATCTCTGGAAGAACCTTATCAGACCATCCTCATCCCTTACAACAATCAAATCCATCCCAAGGACTTGTTAGTCCCATTATGGGTTAGACTCCGATGGTGCGACAACCTACGGAGGAATCACACCTCCTTCCACGACACCACGCTGTGAACCTCTGTGTCGTCCTCTAATCAAGATCACTGCATGGACACGTTAAATTTTTTAATTAGCGCTAGGTTAATAATCAATGTTTTACTACAGTGGAGATCCCGGTGATCCACATTTGCAGGGTTGAATCCACTTTGACACCATATGTAATGGCCTCATCATTACGAATACATGTGATGCAATGAAAAAGATTTTTTTTTTTGTTTTAAGTAGGACATGAACACAACAACGACAAGAGTTAAACAACGCAAATTGATGATGAACACAATGCATGCATATTAAACAATAAACAACAACAACTCAACATAATAGCAAATCAGGTAACTAGATGAAACAATCAAAATTCAGAGGACGGATAGAAATGAATACCCACCTGACAAAATCAAGATGATGCCTACAAGATAAATGACAACATCAACAACCTGAATCAATGACTTCGATGACCAGTAACTAGAACCCTCTTTGGTGCACAAAAACAAACACATTGAGGCATTACAAAATCAAGTACTAACATCAATTACAAGGTACACACCCGATTCATTAGCCAGATTAACATATTTCACTTAACGATCACACACTCTATTAATCTAAACAAGGAACCCACAAAATAACATTGTGACAAGCACGCTAGTAATCTAAGGCGTGACATTAGGATTCAACTACATCCATAACGCCAACAATCTAACACTTTAAACATCAACATACACAAGGTGCACAAATGAATGGCATTGGATTCGACCATAAGCAACATTAATTGGAGGTGCTAGTAGTAATAACCCACAACCATTCATACCTCACGTAAATTCAGAGACACAAGAAGTCCCAATCCTCGACTAACTTTCTAGACATAAAAAAAAATGGTGCATGATGTATAATTTCTAAGCCATCATTATTTTCTTAGGTCCAAGGGTTCATAACCTCTAAATCTATAAGTATCCTTGTGATATACCATCCATTGCGCAAGGGATATCCATCATAGGTCAAGAACAAAATCATTGTTAATTTGAGGATGCATACACCTTTCCTATTCGAGGGTCTCCCTTAATCACAACCCATACCTCATAAAACAAGAACACATGCATCTTCATAATCAAGAGTCTCTATTACATTCCAAAATTACTTACGTTATTATAATCAATGCAAATATAATTCCATCCTTTCACAAACCCCCAAGATTGAACCCCCAAATCTTCTTATTCTTTATTATGCTTCACTCAAATACAAGTTTAATCCTTACAACCAAAACAGTTTCAAAATTTCACCCATAACCACCATCATACAAAGCATTACTTGTTGGAAGGATGGAAAACTCGTTAAGGATAAAAGTGAAAGCAACAAAGGGAAAATAGGAAGAATTAGGTAACCACTTAGGTGATGGAGGACTAACCTATATATAATATTTTTCTTCCTCATAGAAATATTCACAAGATGCCTTATAAAAATGGTATTAATCACGTGTCAAGACAAGAGAATGAACTTTTTTTATTTGTTTAAATTTAATATATATATATATATATATATATATATATATATATATATATATATATATATATATATTTATGCTCATGAAGTAACTCCATAATAATTGAAGTAGTGATTCACCCAAAAATTCAAGATAATAATTTTCTAAAAGATATTACAATCTATTGTATCTTTAATTAGAAAAAATTCCAGGAAAAAGAGAAGGTAGTTATCCCTTCTAAGTACATTTAATCAAAAAACGTAATTTGGCAACACTAAAAAATTGACATGATCCATCCAAGGGGTGATTGACAAGTGTGTGATTCAGTAGTAAGGTGGGAAACATGGATTTATCAGTGCCTCACCAATTAATGACATTCATAAGTAAAATGTAATGTACCTCAAAAATCACCATAATTTTTTTATTTTTTTTTGTACATTTATCCTTGAAAAGTTTCGAGATCTCAAGCAAGTAAGCTTTATGTTAGAAGACTTGAGTCTGATGGTTTGTTTAGAGTCCTTACTGTCATCAACTGACCTTATCACTCAACTTAAGTTTTCTAAACGATGATAAAATGAGTATTTACTCACCACTTCAATGTTTAATTAAGATCCTAAAATGTATAATTACCCTCTTTTGTGCTAGTACCTATAACACTACCACAGTCTTAACAATAAAAACAACTTTGGGGTTTTTATGACCAAAACCCTACATAGAAAAATTTCCCTCTATTCGCGATACAATCGACTTGTAAAGCGGTTTGTTACTTCTGTAACTCTATCTGGGATGAAGACTCCCCAACGTTCTTTTACCAATCCATTCATTAAATTAACAGGGTTGTTCCCATACCAATAAGTTTCTTCTAAGTTCCAACAACTTTGTGAAGAACAGAGGTCAATCAGGTTTTGGTGATCACAAGTGCCAAACAAAATAAAGGACCCTGTGGTTTGCCAAAATCTGAAATACCGAGTCACTGTGGGCCAGCATTTCGGGGTTTCGAGATTCAGGGTTTTGTGAGAACAAGAGTAAGACATCAACACACAACATTTCCTGAAATTGCGACAAGATGCCAAGTACTTTGGGGTTTCAGGGTTCGGGTTTTTGTGAACACAAAAGTCAATCATCTACACACAACAACTCTCAAAAATACGAAAGGTCATTAGTACTTCGGGAATTTGGAGTTTAGGATTTTGCGAGGGAAAGTGCCCAAACAACCACATATACAAACCTCCGAAATGCGGAAAAAGGGAAGGTGGGTCCCGCACTTCGGGATTTTTTGGATTCGTAACTTCACTAGTTCCGGTGTCCAAACCTTGACATACACAAATTTCTGAAATGCGAGAATGGAAAATATGAGACCCGCATTTCGGGATTTCGGTGTTGAGGGTTTCAGCATTTCAAATGTCGAACCATAGCACACAATAATTCCCAAATTCCTAAAGGTGAAAGGGTGTAGAGTCAACACTTCGGGATTTCAGTTTTTGGGGTTTCCGGGTTTCAAATGTCAAACAACAGAACACAACAATTCCTGAAATTGTGAAACAAAAAGAAAGTGGAACTAACGTTTCGGGATTTTAGAGTTCGGAAATCCTACGACTTCAAAAGACAAAATATCAACCATAAATAATTCTCGAAATGGTGAATAGAGAAGGACGTGGAACTAACATTTTGGGATTTTGGGTTTCGGGGTTTCAAATGTTGAACCAAAACACACAACAATTCTTGAATTCCAAAAGGTGAAAGGGTGTGGAGCCAACACTTCAGGCTTTTGGGTTTCAAGGTTTCAAATGTCAAACATCGGAACACAACAATTCCCGAAATTGCAAAACGAAAATAAAATGGAACTAACATTTTGGGATTTCGGGGTTCGGAATCCTGTGACTTCAAAATCCAAAACATCAACCACAACAATTCTCGAAATGGTGAATAGAAAAGAATGTGGAACTAACATTTCAGGATTTTGGGTTTCAAGGCTTCGGGGTTTCAAATGTCAAACCACAGCTCACACAATCCCCGAATTTTGAAAGCATAAAGACTTAAGAATTTTACACGCACAGAAGGATACAATAGGATAAAGGTTTTCTATAAGGGAAAATCTCTAAATTCATCATAGACCTGGACTAAAGAAGGATAGCCCATTCTGAAAAGAAATAAGGAAAATGAAAAGAGTTTCCAAAAATATTTAACTACTGAATTTTGTCATTCTATACACATATAATATATTGTTTGCATAGTGTTAGAGCATATTGATAGATACATAGCATCAGATAAAATCATTTGAACAAATGTGGGAAGAAATCATTACAGATCCGATTTAATCAGATACAATACACTAGATGCAAAAAGGGTCATACAGACATAGAATGTAACCTATCCTAGTTCAGATTCAATAGATACATAACATCAAAAGACATAGCCATTCATAATAGGGAGGGGAAAATTAACATATCTGAATCCAATCCACATGAAGACAAAAGGAACAACCACGTTCCTCCCAACCATAGAATAAGGCAGCCAAATGTACTTGCCCGATTCACCCCCTAGCCTGACCATGAGTCCATGATGGAAAACATGGAAACTGCTCCTCGAAACTGTCCTTCAATTCCAACAGTTATCCTCTTGCCTCACACTTACTCAACAGTGCTCATAATAACAAGGCAATTCCATTTCAGCAAGCTCCTCTTGCCTCATGCTCAATCTGCAGTGTTCATAACAATAAGAGAGCTCAAAAAAAATTCCCAGCACAATTGGCAGCGTCCTGCCTCCTCGCATATGTTTTTTATCAATTTTTTTCCCAAGTCATTTCCCTCCTTTGGGAATTTTCATATCTTTCTTAATCCCTAACTTTTAGGGGCTATTAGTGGCCAAATCTCTTATTTTCCACTTGTAAGCATCAGCCCAGAGGCAGTTCCAACTTGTTCCCCACTCATGGAGTCATGGTCACCTGATTTTTAACATGGTTGTTCCATTTGTCCTCCTCTAGGTAATATAAATATTTTGTGTTGACACAAGTGTCATAGTCAAATAGTTAGTTGAGTCCAAATAGATCTCTGACCAACAGTCACAATAATTAAATACAATTATTAAATTCCAAATTTGGAATTGCCATAAATGGAAAAAAAATTCTAGATTCGAATTAGCCAAAAACAGAAATAAATTTCCATCACAAAAAAAAAAAAAATATTTATTTTTGGGGGATGTCACATCCTTTCCCCCTTCAGTAAAACACTGTCCTCAGTGTTCGTTCCTTTCCTAGAATAGGATTGGATGAGATTTCCACAAATCTCCCTCCAATTCCCATGTGGCCTCCTCAGGACTAATGTGTTTCCATTGCACCTTTACCTGAGTGACGACTCCGTTCCGAAGTGCTATTTCTCTTCGGTCCCGAATACGCAGGGGTTCCACTTGGAACTCACCCTCAGGTTCCACTTGCACCAAGTTCCAATCAATCATATTAGTAGGGTCATGAATATACTTTTTCAACAAAGAAACATGAAATACATTATGATTTCTTAGATTAGCTGGAAGTGCAAGTTGATATGCTATGGCTCCAATTCGAGCTAGTATCTCGAAGGGCCCAAAAAACTTGGGTTCCATNATCTTTAATTAGAAAAAATTCCAGGAAAAAGAGAAGGTAGTTATCCCTTCTAAGTACATTTAATCAAAAAAAGTAATTTGGCAACACTAAAAAATTGACATGATCCATCCAAGGGGTGATTGACAAGTGTGTGATTCAGTAGTAAGGTGGGAAACATGGATTTATCAGTGCCTCATCAATTAATGACATTCAGAAGTAAAATGTAATGTACCTCAAAAATCACCATAATTTTTTTATTTTTTTTTGTACATTTATCCTTGAAAAGTTTCGAGATCTCAAGAAAGTAAGCTTTCTGTTAGAAGACTTGAGTCTGACGGTTTGTTTAGAGTCCTTACTGTCATCAAATGACCTTATCACTCAACTTAAGTTTTCTAAACGATGATAAAATGAGTATTTACTCACCACTTAAATGTTTAATTAAGATCCTAAAATGTATAATTACCCTCTTTTGTGCTAGTACCTATAACACTACCACAGTCTTAACAATAAAAACAACTTTGGGGTTTTTATGACCAAAACCCTACATAGAAAAATTTCCCTCTATTCGCGATACAATCGACTTGTAAAGCGGTTTGTTACTTCTGTAACTCTATCCGGGATGAAGACTCTTCAACGTTCTTTTACCAATCCATTCATTAAATTAACAGGGTTGTTCCCATAACAATAAGTTTCTTCTAAGTTCCAACATCTTTGTGAAGAACAGAGGTCAATCAGGTTTTGGTGATCACAAGTGCCAAACAAAATAAAGGACCCTGTGGTTTGCCAAAATCGGAAATACAGAGTCACTGTGGGCCAGCATTTCGGGGTTTCGAGATTTAGGGTTTCGTGAGAACAAGAGTCAGACATCAACACACAACATTTCTTGAAATTGCGACAAGATGCCAAGTACTTTGGGGTTTCAGGGTTCGGGTTTTTGTGAACACAAAATTCAATCTTCTACACACAACAACTCTCAAAAATACGAAAATTCATTAGTACTTCGGGAATTTGGAGTTTAGGATTTCGCGAGGGAAAGTGCCCAAACAACCACATATACAAACCTCCTAAATGCGGAAAAAGGGAAGGTGGGTCCCGCACTTCGGGATTTTTTGGATTCGTAACTTCACTAGTTCCGGTGTCCAAACCTTGACATACACAAATTTTTGAAATGCGAGAATGGAAAATGTGAGACCCGCATTTCGGGATTTCGGTGTTGAGGGTTTCAGCGTTTCAAATGTCAAACCATAGCACAGAATAATTCCCAAATTCCTAAAGGTGAAAGGGTGTGGAGTCAACACTTCGGGATTTCAGTTTTTGGGGTTTCGGGGTTTCAAATGTCAAACAACAGAACACAACAATTCCTGAAATTGTGAAACAAAAAGAAAGTGGAACTAACGTTTCGGGATTTTGGGGTTCGGAAATCCTACGACTTCAAAAGACAAAATATCAACCAGAAATAATTCCCGAAATGGTGAATAGAGAAGGACGTGGAACTAACATTTTGGGATTTTGGGTTTCGGGGTTTCAAATGTCGAACCAAAACACACAACAATTCTTGAATTCCAAAAGGTGAAAGGGTGTGGAGCCAACACTTCAGGCTTTTGGGTTTTAAGGTTTCAAATGTCAAACATCGGAACACAACAATTCCTGAAATTGCAAAACGAAAATAAAATGGAACTAACATTTTGGGATTTCGGGGTTCAGAATCCTGCGACTTCAAAATCCAAAACATCAACCACAACAATTCTCGAAATGGAGAATATAAAAGAATGTGGAACTAACATTTCAGGATTTTGGGTTTCAAGGCTTCGGGGTTTCAAATGTCAAACCACAGCTCACACAATCCTTGAATTTTGAAAGCATAAAGACTTAAGAATTTTACACGCACAGAAGGATACAATAGGATAAAGGTTTTCTATAAGGGAAAATCTCTAAATTCATCATAGACCTGAACTAAGGAAGGATAGCCCATTATGAAAAGAAATAAGGAAAATGAAAAGGGTTTTCAAAAATCTTTAACTACTGAATTTTGTCATTCTATACACATCTAATATATTGTTTGCATATTGTTAGAGCATATTGATAGATACATAGCATCAGATAAAATCATTTGAACAAAATGTGGGAAGAAATCATTACAGATCCGATTTAATCAGATACAATACACTAGATGCAAAAAGGGTCATACAGACATAGAATGTAACCTATCCTAGTTCAGATTCAATAGATACATAACATCAAAAGACATAGCCATTCATAATAGGGAGAGGAAAATTAACATATCTGAATCCAATCCACGCGAAGACAAAGGGAACAACCACGTTCCTCCCAACCATAGAATAAGGCAGCCAAATCTACTTGCCCGATTCACCCCCTAGCCTGACCATGAGTCCATGATGGAAAACATGGAAACTCCTCCTCGACACTGTCCTTCAATTCCAATAGTTATCCTCTTGCCTCACACTTACTCAACAATGCTCATAATAACAAGGCAATTCCATTTCAACAAGCTCCTCTTGCCTCACGCTCAATCTGCAGTGTTCATAACAATAAGAGAGCTCAAAAAAATTTCCCAGCACAATTGGCAGCGTCCTGCCTCCTCGCATATGTTGTTTATCAATTTTTTTCCCAAGTCATTTCCCTCCTTTGGGGATTTTCATATCTTTCTTAATCCCTAACTTTTAGGGGCTATTAGTGGCCAAATCTCTTATTTTCCACTTGTAAGCATCAGCCCAGAGGCAGTTCCAACTTGTTCCCCACTCATGGAGTCATGGTCACCTGATTTTTAACATGGTTGTTCCATTTGTCCTCCTCTAGGTAATATAAATATTTTGTGTTGACACAAGTGTCATAGTCAAATAGTTAGTTGAGTCCAAATAGATCTCTGACCAACAGTCACAATAATTAAATACAATTATTAAATTCCAAATTTGGAATTGCCATAAATGGAAAAAAAATTCTAGATTCGAATTAGCCAAAAACAGAAATAAATTTCCATCACAAAAAAAAAAAAAATATTTATTTTTGGGGGATGTCACATCCTTTCCCCCTTCAGTAAAACACTGTCCTCAGTGTTCGTTCCTTTCCTAGAATAGGATTGGATGAGATTTCCACAAATCTCCCTCCAATTCCCATGTGGCCTCCTCAGGACTAATGTGTTTCCATTGCACCTTTACCTGAGTGACGACTCCGTTCCGAAGTGCTATTTCTCTTCGGTCCCGAATACGCAGGGGTTCCACTTGGAACTCACCCTCAGGTTCCACTTGCACCAAGTTCCAATCAATCATATTAGTAGGGTCATGAATATACTTTTTCAACAAAGAAACATGAAATACATTATGATTTCTTAGATTAGCTGGAAGTGCAAGTTGATATGCTATGGCTCCAATTCGAGCTAGTATCTCGAAGGGCCCAAAAAACTTGGGTTCCATCTTGGCACAGTTCCCCAACTTCAGTGAGATTTTTCAGGCTTTGACCTTCAAATAAACCTGGTGTAACATCCCGCTCTGGTGAACTTACCAAACTTATTCTTTGAGGACACTTGCTCGCAAGTGATTTGGATTTTTATGATGATAAAACTTTTCCTTCATTATGATGCGTTACGTTATATGAAGGATGTTTCTACTATATTGATGTAGACAGGTGCTGCTGATTCATTTTCTTTGAATGTGCAGGGTTTCGGACCTTGAGGATGCAGAGGCATCGGTGGAACTTCCTTGGACTCCGGATTGAGTCAGGGAGTGGGCTATTTGAGTTGTTTCATTTACGATGATATTGTTTCG
>JZKD02S1667472.1:66066-96111 GCA_000966675.3 Picea glauca
AGGCACTCGGAGATATAGAACAAGCATCTTAGTACAGAGGTTCATACATGCTCACAACCCGACTCTGGTTTTGGTGTTGTTGCTATATTTTCATCTTTATGTTAGATAGTTATCAGGCTGTCTTAGTAATAGATAGAATAGTAAGCTTCATGCTGGCGACCATAAGTCCTGGTTTCCTTCGGGCAGGACGTCGCACCAAAAAATTTGTTAAATTTTGCCAACTAGGCCACAGTGTGACAATTGGACATGGATTCCCAGCTGTCTCGGTTTCCTGCTCAGGCGGGACAGCTGGCATTACACACAATCTTGTATTTTGATTATGTTAATATAACAGGCACCACCTTTTTAATTAAAAAAAAAAAAACTTTGCTCATTGTGAATCCAAGTCCCACCATATAAGTATCAAATTTTGGATACCACATCCTTGGTAATTGCTTTCACCCATATAAAGACTTTTTTATCCTTCATACCAAATCTTTCTTTCCCTTCACCGCAAAGTCTTTTGGATACTTCATGTAGATTTATTTTTCCAGATCCTCATGTAGGAATGTTGTCTTCACATCCATCTATTCTACTTAAAAATTAAAAGTAATAGTAATAGATAAAATAAATCTAATATAAGTTAACCTGGAAACAAGAGAAACAATTTCACCAAAGTTAATTCCCTCTACCTGGGAATAACCTTTTGCTACTAATTGAGCCTTGTATTTCTCCACTTTTCCTTCTGCCTTCAACTTCTTCTTAAACACCCATTTGTTTCCAATGAGATTTCTTCCCATCTGTAACTCCACTAGATCCCAAGACTCATTCTTGTCCAAGTCTTTCATTTCTTTAACTGTGACCTTTTTCCAGAGTTTGCCAGCCTCTGAATCCACTACCTCCCTAACAGTTCTAGGATAATCATTAGTAATAAAAAAAAAATTGAATGGAAATTAGGTGGAGTATACCTTTCTGGTTTCCTTCTTTTTGAAACAATATCCTCAATACTAGAGTACGAGGCTCTTCTTCTTCTAATTCTCGTTCTTATGTTGAGTCTGATTCATTATCCTTCAATTCAAACTCTATTTTATCGGGTTCTTATTGTAATGTCCCTGGTCTGAAACCCTTTGTAATTGTACATATAGGCTGGTGAGCCTTTGATACCAACTGTAAATGTAAATTGTACATATAGGATGGTGAGTCGTTGGCACTTAGTTTTGGTGTTGAGTGCACCTGAGTAGTGGACAAAGTATTGTTATCAAAGACAAGGTGCACACATTTCATAGTGTTGCATTCACCTCGGTAAGTGTGCACATTTCACAGGGTTGCACACACTTGGGTAAGTGCACAGGAATGACCTGGGAGTGCACGTAGAGCTTAGTTTTATATATGTGTATATATGACTATATATGTATTGACGTCAGAGAGTCTGTCTGGTTATGAGGCTGGTGAGTTGGGACGTAGAGAGGATAGTGCACCTATCCATGTAAGTATAATCATGGTTATTAATATAAAATTACATCGCTACACACAGACTGACTCAGAAGAAAATATATGGGGGGGAAACTCCACATAAAAAGGGAAAATAGGGTGGGATGTAAGTCTTAGGGAATATTTTATAATATTTATGGAAAAGTGTAATGTTGGATAATTATTGTATCCTAAATTCTTGAGGGTAGGGAACGAGTCACTAAGTGGCTAAAGATACTTCTGAAGGTGAGGAGTGTCGAGTTGAAGGAATGCGATATATATTGTTGGCCTTAGTGTATTTTGGTCAGACTCATCTATTATTGAGAATTCATTATTGGGGAAATGATTATTGATGTTTGAGGATCTTGTGAGCAGAAGAGGTTCATACTATATGGAAAATATGATTATTACCTTATCTTCATAGAGAAGTTTTTAAGGAGTTGCCGGGGCTGTAATAATATTTTATTGTTGAAGAGACAGGTTTTCAGGCCCATGAGCAGTCTCCCTAGGTGAGAAACTGAATGTTAAGAAGTGGGTTTTCAGACTCGTGAGCATACTCTCCAGGTGATATTTTTGCCGAGAATTGTTCCTCGGTGCATTGAGCATTAGTCACAAGGATCGAAGACTTCATGTCCAACCTCTTGCCAGTAACCCTAGAAGGGAAGTGGGGAAGTCGAAGGACTGTTGAACAGAGAAGGCACACACTTCCTTAGGTGTGACAAGTGCATGGGGAATGAGGGACTGCAGGCTAGTTGCAACAACGAGCATCGATTACTGAACAATTATGTTAAGAATCAAACCATAGCTTGTCATTAGGAACCTTTTTTCCCCAGTGGAGTTAAGACCCAGCTCGGGGGTGTCTTATTGCTGAAATATTATGAGCAACAAAGTCTATGCCTGGGAGGAACATCTAATCTCTACACACAGTTGGTGACTTTCTTAAGAGATAAGTGTTCTTATGTGCTTGTCTTGTTTAATGTGTGCATATTTATTGATGTTTGATATGGTTTGATTCTTGTATGTTGTCACATATAAGTAATTGCTATTATTTTGTTTAATGTTTCTTTCACATGTAAGTGTGGTGTTATTAGTCATTATTGTAGTTGTGCATGAGTATGATAAATGCTGATAGTTTTTCCTGTTAAGTTAACCTTGTGATTTTGGTTATGAGTCTTCAAGAAGAGGTTTGAATAACCAGGTGTGCGGGAGAGTAGCTTGTGCACCAAAGGCTGGAACTCATGTGCATGTTCCTGGAATTAGACCCCGTGCATAGGAAAATTAGAATTGGCCTGGTGCCAGGGTGGTTGTGTGATCAATACACTAGTACACGGTTCTTTGAGTTATTTCCACTGCTTAAAGTTGTGTTAAAAGGAGAATTTTAGTGTGGTGCTACTAAGTTTGAAGTTGGGCACACTACTTCAAGTGATACTACACAGACTAGAGTAAATTTAGATTTTGTGTAGTGGAATTTTGTTGTAGCATTGCTCAGTAGTATGTTGGGAATGTTATAGTTAGATTGGTATAATAGCATAATTTGGTAGAAGTGTGTGACATGTCCCAACCAAGGGTGGTTGGGGACATTATAGATTGGTATCAGAGCCATTGTTTCAACACTGAGCTTGCATGACTTGAGTTATACTTAAGGGAAAATTTAGACTGGTAAGTGACCGAATTTGGAATTTCAGCGTGGCCATGGTGTGCATTAAGTAAGAATGCATAGATATGCGCGCTAAATTCATGATATTGTGGAGTGTGAAACTGGAACTGTGGAATAAATAATGGTGTGTGGGTTGTGTAGAGAAAAATTTCAATGCATGTGCATTATTGATACACGGTGTACATGTTAAAAAAAATTGACATCATGCATTGGTGTGTGTTGAATACTTGTGAGCACATGGGATTTGGAAGAAAGAATTCTAACAAGATGGTGTAGAGTTTTCATGAATAACTCTAAAAAATCATGTTGTCTGCACATTTTGCAAAATTATTGGCAATTAGAGAAGGACATAATCAATGCAGAAGGTCAAAACATGGAAGATGCACAGAGGACTTACAGTCTTGATGATTAATTTGGGAATCTGTATGTCGGTTTGGGTGCTGATGTTACCGAATCCAAGGAAGAGCACTTGAACTTGGTAGAAACCATAAAGGGATTATAGAAAGATATCCAAAGTTATATGGATGATAATGAAAGGCTTATGAGAGTCAATGAACAACAAGATGAATTCAATGTCAAATTGAAGCAGAGCCTAGACATAATAGAAAAGAAAATGGATAAGGAGACATAAACAATTAGGTCAAGAAGTCACAGGTCTCATGATGAGAAAAGAAGAGAAGCAAGAGTTTTTGATAGGAATCATGACCACTCGCGAAAGAATCCTTTTAAGAAAGCACACAATAGTTCGGGTCCATATCATATGAGGGAGTGTAAGAGAAGGAATGGGGTGGACGAGATAAAGGGAGAAATGAATAAGATCAAGCCTCCTACCTTTGGCAATGAGAACAAGAAGGATGAAGATGAAGAGACTTGGATTTTGGGTATGAGGAAGTACTTCCGGTTCCATAATTATTTTGCGCAGGCATACAGAATAATTTCCATCTATCATTTAAAAGGAAAGGCATCAATGTGGTGGGATCGATTTGTGCAAGTGAAACACATTGATGAGAAGAAAGTTTCTTGGAGGGATTTCAAGAGGTATTTCCAAAAGAAATACTTAACCGAGAGGTAGTATGACAAGAAAATGAAGGATTTCTTTGAACTCAAGCTTGGGAGTATGACGATAGATGAGTATGAAAGAATATTTTTAGAGTTGTTGAAATAT
The DNA here is from genome assembly GCA_000966675.3 of Picea glauca. Taxonomy (NCBI): domain Eukaryota; kingdom Viridiplantae; phylum Streptophyta; class Pinopsida; order Pinales; family Pinaceae; genus Picea; species Picea glauca. The sequence goes on from JZKD02S1667472.1 coordinate 70,338, forward strand.
GTCGCATGCATCAAGGATGAACATGTGAAGATTCAGAGGTACCTAAGTGGGTTTCCTTCAGTTATTAGTGACAAGATACAATATGTAGTGGAGTTGCACATGGATGACTCAGAAGTGTGTAATATTTGTTCTATTTATTCTCCTTATGTGAACTGAACTAAGTGCATTGCATAAAGTTAGATTTCTCAGTTGATCTGGGCATAATTGACAATAAGGGAGCTGAGAAGTTAGATTTCTCAGTTGAGTTGGGCATAATTGATGATCAAGAAGCTGAGAAGTTAGATTTCTTAGTTGAGTTGGGCATAATTGACAATCAGGAAATTGATTGCTATGGCGAAGATTTCCCCAGGGGATCAAGATGAGGCCACCTGTCCCTACTATGTGAGGGAAGTATTTGCAAAGCTGATATGCACTTTCCTTTTTGTATTCGCAGGAGTTGTGTCGGTCAAGGCCATGGTTAATTAGTCCTTGCAGTTTTAGACATAAATATGTAATTGATTAGACTTATATCCATTCAGAGCTCTGAATTTCGAGTATGCAATGGATTTATCATGCAGATCAAATGTTTGTTCCCACTAAATACCCGACAGGTTTAACTATGGTTTCCTTAGCTCATGTGTTCATGGTGTTTTCAATGATCTCTATTGGATTCAACATCTCGGGAGGACACATGAACCCTGCGGTCACATTAGGTTTAGCAGTCAGAGGGCACATCACCCTTATTAGGTCTCTTCTCTACTGGATCACATTGTGAAATAATTATCCTTTCTTAGTGGAACCTGAACCTTAACCCAAGTCAACCCATTCAAAACCTCAATCCATGTTGTTGGATATGTGTTATATTCTTTGCACGACTAGAAATAATGTTCGTTTTTGAGCAGTTTTTCAGCACATGGTTTTTCGCCGATGGTTTTCCATTTCTGGTTAAGGAATTAGGGTTGTTGACTAATCCAAGTCATTGGATTAGGGTTTAGTATGTCGTTGGATCCTATATGTATATTGTATTGTAAACAATGTATGCTGAAATGAATATAGAAGATGTTGGTTTTCCCGATTTGGGTTTCCAAGGGAAAAATCTCTTTTAGTGAATATATGTTTGCAGTAAATAATTGTACAAGGTTAAAATCTACACCCATACTCCACCCACTCATAGTCCCATCACCTGGAAATGTTCGCCACAAGGTTTCCACAAATTGAATTTTGATGGTGCCTCTAAAGGCAACCCAAGTCCTACCGGATTTAGAGTGGTAATAAAAAATAACAGTGGGAAAATCCACCATATAATGGCTAGAAATATAGGTTTGGATTCAAACAATTATGTTTATCTTTGGGGTATTCTTAGAGGAATTCAACTAGATTCCTATTTGGGACGGAATCAACTTGTTATCAAAGGGGATTCCCAAGTCATTATCACTCTCGCCACCAAAATTTTGAATGGCTTCGACCCCACAAAAATATCCCCCATATGGCATCTCCTAAGCACTCTAGAAACCTTTCATTCCATCCTTCACCCTAACCTTATTCTTATCCCCTCTCATATCCATCAAGAGTAAAATAATGTCATTGATAAGTTAGAAAATGAAGGGGTCTCATTATCTGGAAAAATATATTTTCATAGATGCCAACCTATTCCCTAACCATACTTTTCTCAAGCAATGCTTCGATATAGCTCAACTAGATTTCCCCTCCCCAGATGCGGTGCCATTTGTCCAACCATGCAATTAAACATCATGATGCCTTCCACCACCTCCCCTCCTGTATTCCTATCTCTGAGGCACAACATTAATTATGGGTCCTTAAGTGGAAGATTTGGCTTCATGGGAAACATATTTCTATTGTTCACATTGTTCTTGGATTTCACTCAAGGTTGTACCATGGATGTGATCATTGTCACATCCAATTTCATGGCCACCTTAATGGCTTGAGTTTGGTTTTATTTCCCTTCTTTTTCCTATGTTTTCCATTTTATATTCTCATTTTTATTTGTTTGTTGGTCTTTCTCCCTCCTTGGTGTGGCTCTAGCATGCTCAATTATTGCTTTGGCCTCCCCCCTCCATCTGGCTTACTGAATTCCCTCTCACCGCCATGCCTCGGGAGTGTGACATGCCCATGCGAGGTCCAAACTACTATAGGTACTTACCTAACCATCATCATCCTACTTTCCTCACCTTGTTGTTATGGAAATTTATGTCCTATAGTTTTTGGGTCAGAACCACAACAGATCAGAACCCAAGGAAACTTCTCTCAAACTCTAATTAGATGGTTAATTAAAAATAACTAATTACAATAACTATCTTTCAAAAGATATGAAGAAGAGAATATTTGGAATCTTATGCTTGAAGTAGATCATGTTTAAGGTATTTCACTCTAGAACTCCTTCAATACAATCATATGAAAATCCTCTAATCGCTATGACACGATCCTGGAACTAGGCTCCAGGTTCCTCCACCCAAGGCTGAAAATGTATAGAAGTGCCTCCAACACTCTACACTCTAGCAAGTCCAAGGAATACAAAGGTATTCTTCCTAAAAAGATAAATAGAATTAAAATTCTATAAATGAGGGTTTCTAAGCAAAGGGGACAATCTCAGACACTAGGGAAATAAGGTACTTGCAATAGAATCTTCAAAATGCCAACAAAATGGTGCATTTCTTAGTCATGTTTTTCCTCCACCCCAAGGCTCTCTTTTATACTCCATTTTGATGGTTGGAGTCATTATGTATATGATTTAAGAAGTTAGGGAGCATAAAAACCCATAAACTCCACCCGAAATGCCGAGATTATCTTTTTTTGAGCCAAAATTAACATGCACACAAGTTGCTAACAAGGAACCCACGTACGTACATGAGTTTCTTTAACGAAATTCATGTACACTTTGATAAATAGGGTTTTTAAATAAGTTTTGGAGGAGGAAAAATAAGTTTTAAGTCCTGCAAGTAGGGAAAGGGATGTAACATAGGACAATGAGTCATCATATGTATGTGTGGTGGAAAATGACGCTATAACAATGGTATACTAATTGCATGTATGCCTATAAAGTTAAGGCAAAAAACCTTCCTTGGGCTTGTAGTAGATCCATGCCGCCACTATTTGGATTAATTAAATATGTTTATGCAAGTCATGATCTTGACCACTGCAAAAATCCCAATGTATAATGACCATAGCTTAAAATCACCCTATTAAGTTACATGTTTAATAGTATTATCCATTATTAATATGCCTTACTATGCCATTTTTATGTAAAGGATATCATGTAATCATTTATCGAAAATGAGGGTAATAATTTCAAAGGGATTTAATCCTCTTTGAACCAACTTGTAAGAAAATTAAAAGGTCAATGATAATTTCATTAAATTTATACTAATACCCGAGAGTTGGTGCAAGTCTAATTTGCAACCTCATTTTTGTAGGTTTTAGGTTTTTCCAGGGAGTAGAATGGTTACCAAAGGGGGAGGGAGAGGGGCTCCCTCCTACAAGAAAGTCATGGTAGACAAAGGGAAAGGTCCTCACTAGGGGGGGGTTTCAAGGCCCCACTTTCGGGGGCTTCTGGATCTGTGTTAGATGCACAAGGAGAGAACATGCATGAGGAAATAAGACAAGCTAGAGAGGAGAATAATAAGAAACAAAACAAGGAAACATACCCAACACATCCAATGGGGGTGGGAGGGAAAGATGAATGCAAACCAAAAACGAAAATGATCCCAAAAGTGTCTCTAGAAGATCCCCTGACACAAGAATACAAGGATAAGATGAGGGCACACACCTTGATCTTCAAGTTTATGGGCCTATGGCCAATCAAAAAAATCCTACGAAGCTGGATCAAATAACATTGGAAACCATGCAAAGAGATGGATCTACACCTAGGATCAAAAGGTTTTTTCACAACTATCTTCATGAATATAAAGGACAGAGACAAGGTTTTTGAAGGAGGGCCCTACTTTCATGCCTCAGTCGGGCTGTATATGAGACCCTGGAAGGAAAATTTCTCCCTGAAAAAGGAGATTTTTAAGTGTGTTCCAGTCTGGATCAAACTTTATTCCCTACCATTAGACTATTGGCTACCTAACACCTTCAATGAAATAGGGAATAAGATGGGAAAAATTTTCAAGGCATCGGATTCAACCTTAAAAGGAAAGTACACCTCATTTGCAAGAATCTGTATTGAGATGGTTGCCTCGGGTGCACTCCCAAAAGTAATATGCTTGGAGTTTATGGATGAGGAATGGATCCAAAATATTGATTATGAACAGATCATTTATAGATGTAGGAAATGTCATGAACACGAGAATCTATTCAGGGAATGCCCGCTAAACAAAACAATGGAGCACGCTAAAAAAAAAAAACCAAGATGAGGAAGGTTTTTTTCGGCCAAATTACAAAGGTAAAGGAAATGGACGAAAAAACAACCCCCCCCCCCACCAAGAAATCCAGAAACAAAGAACAACTTCGAAGGCCTGGAGGGGAACCAAACTCAGGTTAGATACACTGAATAGGAGAAGCAAGGGGAGAAGGAGACCGAAAGGAAGGAGGAAAATAAGACAATGGAGAATCAACCATCTCAGGACACCTCCAAGAATTACAGAGAATCGACATGAGATAGAAATCATGACATAAACAATCCAATGCAGAAAGGGGATGGAGATTCTGAAATGACACCTAGTAAGGCTGGAACGGAGAATCCATATCTTCATGACATCGACGTGGAAAGGGAAGGCATTGAAGTTTAGAATATTTTGGACCAATCGAAAAAACAAGGTATGGAAACCATCCCTTAAGACCAACTAGATCATATCTAGTATCTCTTCCTAATGAGGGAGGAGGCAAAGTCTAGAGGAATAAACACATGCATGGAGAGATAGGCAACCTAGGTATCAAACCAGGGGAGGGCTAACAACCTCAGTCACCAAATAAATCTAAGAGAAAAAAGGGTAGAAAACCCAACAATGTTGTGCTAGAGGATCTGGAAGCGCTTCTGATAAATTTTGGAAATATCAAAACGTTGTTTCCTACCTCCCCTCCACCCGGTTTAAAATGAAGGTTATCACTTGGAATATAAGAGGCTTGAATAGCCCCAAGAAACAGAAAAATCTCAAAAATAAGTTAATAATGGAAAAACCAGATATTTGTTTTATATAGGAAACTAAATGTACAACTGAGAAGTTGTTACAAATAAGTAGAAAAAGTTGGAATACTGACAATTTTTTAGATATTGATAATCAAAACTCGGCCGGGGAATTCTCACCTTGTGGAACTCTAAAAAAGTAGACCTGATTTCGACAGAAGCTACAAGTCATTATTTATCTGTAAATTTTCAAATTATAGGGACTCCATACAAGGTCATGTGCACTAATGTGTATGGCCCCACTCTTATGGATGATAAGAAAAGAATGATGACAACCTTAGAAAACCTCAGAGAACAAAATATGAATTCTTTTTGGATTTTAGTAGATGATTTCAATATAATTTTCACCCTGACTAAGAAGAAAGGGGGAGTCCAAAGATTGGATAAAGATGTTGAGGTATTTTCATCCTGTTATCGCACAATTTGTAGCTAGGTCAAATGGCTAGAAGGTATAGGCCAAACTGGCCTAAATAGAACCTACCCCACCCAATGTCACCAAAATGGGGAGGTTCTTTATATTCAGGGAGGTTAGCCTAGGGGAGACGTCCCCGGTGACCTGGGGTTTTGAAGAGGCCAAAGTATAAAGTTCAAAGTAAAAGTTCCTCCTCACAGGTTACCACCAAGATCAGATAGTCTGACTAATCAGCCAATATGAAGTGTAGCCCCAAATGAGAACACCTACCTGGAACAAGACAGTAGCAAAATAAAACATGCAGGCTATAATTTAGTGGGTTAGTACTTCATATAACTATATAATATCAATATGTAAGTAATTAAAACAATAGATATCAATGAGATCAATGTTTATCAATATAGCAGTGGAGTAATATCAATTCATCAATAAGTATTGAGATGATGTAGCCAACAATGTATTTAATCAATCCCTTTACTCAATAAATGTTCTTAACCATCATCTAGTTGCTTATCAAAGACAAATGTTGTGTTAAGATGGAATAACTAGGTATGACGTCGGCCTAATTAGGGTTAGTTAGTTAGTTAGGGTTTCAAATTATCAAAGTTTCAAGAGTTGTTTGAGCACTATCACTTCAACGTTGGGGACCTGAGATCAGTGCCTAGGGGTAGATGGAGTCAATTAAGGAGAGAACACAAAGTTGAAGGGATAAAAAGGATAAGGATGAGAGGGAAGGGTTCTAAGGTGTTGCAATGGCATGGCCCTAGAATCAAAACCCTAGGGGAAAGAGTCTCACTATGGTGTTTCTTAAGCAAGGCCTCGTGCTCTTTCCTCCTTCCTTAGGTCAATCTTGGAAAAATGGCTAGCATAGAAGATAAGTCAAGAAAAGAGAGTAAGGTGAGGGAGAGTGTTGTAATGGAAAGGCCCTATCACCAAACCCTAGAAGAAGGACGACCCTAGGTGTAGATATCCTAGGCCTGGGACATCTCCTCCTTCTTGGCTCTTAAAAGGCACGGCTAGAATAAGGGATGAAGTCAAAAGAGTGTAGAAATGGCTAGGCTCTTCCTTCTTTCTTCAATGGCTGAATATTTCTCTTTTAGGGGACATGAAACAAGGACCTACTTGTGTGCTTGTCACCTAGGGTTTTAAATCAGCAAAGTTTATAAATAAATGCAAGAATATAAGCCTACAACCATTCAATTAAGAAGTTTTGCAGAAAAAACACTTACATATCATGATGAAATAGCATTGCAAACCCTAGTTGTAAACCTTCCTTCAAGAGAAATTCCTAAAATGCCAAGAAAACCCTTCCTTCAACAAGTGTGCCTCACTTAAAAGATGAAATACCCCAACTAGGGCGCAAAAAATCAGATCTCACAAGAGAGTGAGTTGTGTGTTATGTCCAAACGAGGGAAACACTCCTCAATATATACTGTATCATGACCTTTAATTAAATTTAGGTCATTAAAAAATAGCCGACAAGGCTACAAACCAAAATTATATATTTTTTACATTAAATTGTCAAATCAAATCCCTAACTGAGCATAAGCAAGATGTCAATCCCTACTGAGGGAGACGTTAGCCCCTTTTTAGGGAAAATGCAACACAAAATGACAAAATGTTGGCCCTCTTTGGGCCTCCCAGCCATGCCACACGTGCCAACTGCTCTGTCAAACTGTCACACACTGAAGGTGATGTCAATGGCTCCTAGGTGAAGTCCTCGGCCATCAAAGGGAAACGTTCCACTGGAAGTGGGTCAACCCCCTTAGGCTAGGATCAGCCAAAGTGTCACTGATGGAACGCCCTTCTTCTTCTCATGTGCAAAAGCTCAATCAAGCATTGTCCTCTCTCTGCCCCTGATGGGGCCTCAACAACCATATGATGGGCTCTTCAGCCCCATGGAGGTTTGAGCTAATCATCTCCCCATGTGTACCGATCCACGTGGTACCTGTCTGTCGGGCATGGTCCTGCACATCAAAAAATTTTCCCTCCATGGGCTCATTAGTCACTAGGATCATAGCAATGTTAATCATGTCTCATCATTAATATTATCAGACATATGCATAAAAACCCTGATATATCATCCAATAGCTCAAAGATATTACAAAGACCTACAATACAAGGCTGAAGAGAAAGACAAGACACCCAATTGGGCTAGTATCCATAAGGAAAGGAAAGTCTCCAAGGGGTATCATCCAAGCCATGTAGAATGAGGTGATATGGATAAGGGATGTCCAGACATACGGGTAGAGTGAAAGGCAGCGATGCATGATATTACCTGTGGGTGCCTTTGTAGAAGGCAAGCTGTACCCGTCATGGATGCAATTTTTTCCAAGCCCTTTGCCTTTATTCTTTCTTTTCTTTATTTTCTTTTCCTTTTTTTTATTTCAAGAATTAACTAGAGGACACTGCCTTGGCATGGTGACTAGAGCTGGCAGTGTTACCCACAAGCACATTCACAGAGATGATAAGGTTGTCTCATGATGAGACCCCCTTTCCCTTGGCTATGAAACCAAAGGTCACTACCCTGGCATGGTAACCAGATAGTGGCAATGTCATGTTGTTAGGTACCCATGAACATAATAGGCTGGCTTGTGATGAGACCCCCTATCCTCTTGGCTAGGTCTTGTTTTTGTTATTTTTCTTTGGGTCTCTCTTGTTTCTTGCTAAGAGGCTTTTTATTGCCTTCTCGGGGATCCGTAGGCGAGGCATCTCGAGGTTTCAATTTTATGGATTTTATCTTTTACCAGCTGCTTTTACCTTCTGGGCCTTTAGCCCCTTCTTCCCACGAGATAAGGTGCAACCCCACAAACAGATCATCCTAATGCCCAGACTAGGGGAATGGGACAGATGAGTGAGAGATAAGATGAAAAAGTGATGATATGATGGGAGCAGACGATGGCTCTTCAGAAATCCCCCCGGTGGAAAACCAAAACCTATGGGTACAGGCTTGCTAGGACACCGTATCAATCCCCTCAACAATGGTAAAGTGGGTCAATGTAAGATCCAAGCAGTTGTTAGAAATAAAAGGAGTAGGATGCATATATTTAAAGGTTATAATGATCAAAAGTGACACATACCACAATACCTGGACCAATTACCTCATGGAGAAAGATCCTTCTCCGATACAAGACCAAGCCGATGGTGATGGATGTTGTTGCTGCTGACAAGACAAATCTGATGAAAGAAGAGAAGGATGGTCCCTCCAGGGCCATGCTTAGATCAATCCTGCTCTCGGTACTCCATGTCTAGGACCTATGGGCCTCGAGACATGATCTCCTAGCTATCCCTAGAAATCGGGGATAACATCTGGCTCCAACTCAAGGACATGTGCTCACCGTAGAGCGCATGAGAACCTCAACATCTCTGGCATAACCTGTAGACCTACTCAACTCAATAGGGGCATCGGTAACAAATATGGGGTGGTATTGCCACCCCGCATATATAGACATATATATAAACTGAAATAAAACAATCAATATGCAAATGTGAAAGCAGATTAACATGAAATGCAAATGGTATAATGCATGAAGAATGCCTACTTACCTGTACTTACCTATGGAGTCAAGTCTCTGGGAGGTAGTAACGCTTGATATGTAAATCATTTACTGGTAGCTTCAGAATTTCTCCTTCCATGGTCTCTAGGTTGAAAGAATTCGTACCTGCACAACTCATGATTTTATAAGGGCCTCCCCATAGACTGTCGAATTTTTTGTGCATACCAGGTTTTTCCTTTCTATTATCCCACAGTAGCATGAGATCTCCTTTGGCAAAGTTTCTTTCCTTGGCTTTATGATCAAAGGTGTTCTTTATCTTTTCTTGATTTCTCATCATTTGACCCAAGGAACTTCTCCTCGTCTCATCTAGATCTATTAACTGATTAATCCTTCCTTGGATTGCTTCTGCATTTGTGGTGTATTGTTGAGCAAAACGAAGGATAGGGATCTGGAGGTTCACAGGAATTTTTGCTTCAAGTCCATATACCATCTCAAAAGGAGCTTTTCTTGTGGAATTTTTTGTCATTATTCGGTCTGCCCATACTATGTATTTTATTTTGCTATCCCATGACTTTTTATTCTCTCCAACAACCTTCTTCAGAATATTCATGAGGTTCTTATTGGTTGATTCTGCTAACCTGTTTCCTTGTGGATAGTAGTTGGAGGAATGGGATAGGGTAATGCCATATTTGAAACAAAATTCTACCAAGGCATAAGAGCTGAAAGCTTTGGTATTATCTGTAGTGATCTTGGAAGGGACACCAAACCTAGTTATGATTCGATCTTCCAAAAAGTTCATGACTACTTCCTCGATGGCCTTTTTGGTAGGAATAGATTCGACCCATCTAGTGAAATAGTCTGTAGCTATTAGGATCCACCGGTAGCCATTACTTGAATTGTCCTTGAACTCACCAACCAATTCCAAACCCCATTGTTGAAAGGGTGCCTCTACTATTGCTGGTTTCAAAGGTTGTGCTGGGAGTTTTGGTTTGTCGGAGAAGTACTGGCAAGGTTGGCAAGATCAGACGTGTTGGTGAGTGTCCGAAAAAAGAATTGGCCAATAATAGCTGGCCCTCATAATCTTATGGGCAGTAGTACGAGCTGCAAAATGTCCACCAAAATACCTAGAGTGAAATTCTTCCAGTATCTTCTTTTCCTCTTCTTTTTTCACACATCGAAGTATAACACCATCAAGATTTCTCCATCCAAGTCCATCATCAGTCAGACAGTATTTCATAGCTCTCAATCTCAAATCCCTTATTTTGTAATCCACTAAGTGATCAGGGCAAGACAAATTCTTCAGATAGTGAACGATATCAGAATACCACTCGTCTTTTTCTAATTCATTGATCATTACGTTTACTTGCTCATTCTCACCCATCTGTATGGCTTCTTGGTTTCTCTCGGTTAGCATTTGGGATAAACCTTGCCCCTTTATTATTTTGGTGGGTTTTATTTCTAAGTCATACTCCTGGATTTTGGAAACCCATTTTCCTTGAGTACCCATGCAATCTTGCTGCAATGAGGCGTCCTTCACAGCTGGATACAGGACATAAGCCTTGATTTTATTGTAACCGACATAATTTCTGAAGTGTTTGAGGGACTTGACCAAGGCATAGGCTTGTTTCTCTGTGATGGAGTAGTTTAACTCTGAGTCTCATAGGAATTTTCTCATAAAGGCCATGGGGTGTTCATAGTTATTAACATCTTTTTGCATTAGGACACCTGCAATAGTATCCTGGGATGCAAACGAGAATATTATGTAATCCCGTGATAAATCAGGTCTAATCAAGACAGGGGCTTGGGAGATAGCATTTTTTATGTCTTAAAAGGATTTGTTGGTCTCATCTCCCCACCTGAAAGCAACATCCTTTTTTAGCAAAGCGCTCAAAGGTTTAATTCTCTCGGAAAAATTTGCTACAAATCTACGGATGAAGTTGATTTTTCCGAGAAAAGATTGCAAAGCTTTCCTATTGGCCGGAGGGTGGACATCCTTTAACGACTAGACTCTTTCAGGATCAATGGAGAATCCTCTTTGTGAGGCCACATGTCCTAACAATTTTCCTTCGTCAATCCCAAAGACATATTTCTTGGGATTCAGTGAGATACCATACTTTTTGCATCGCTCAAAAACAATCCTAAGGTGAGAGAGATGGTCTTTCCTATCCTTGGACACGACTTTAAGGTCATCTTGGTAAATTTCTATGATTTTTTGTGTGAGGTCTCTGAAGGCAAAGTCCATTTCTCTTTGAAAGGTGGCACCAGCGTTCATAAGACCAAATGACATCCTTAAGTACATAAAAGTTCCCCAAGGTGTAGTGAAAGCAGTCTTGAGTTGGTCTTCTCTTTTGAGTAAGACTTGGTTGTACCCTGAGAACCCATCTAGTATAGACATCATCCCTACCCCTGTAACCCGCTGAAGCAAATGTTCCATGTTTGGGAGGGGATAATTATCCTTTAATGACAATTGGTTGAGGTTTTGGAAATCAACACACAGACAGATGCCACCATTTTTCTTCCGAACAACCACCAAGTTTAACATCCAAGAAAAATACCTGATAGGGGCTATGATACCAACATCGACCATTTTTTGGAGTTCCCATTGTATTTTTCTTGCTAACTTTGGGTTGATATGCCTCAAGTTTTGTCGGAATGGTTTGGCCCCTTCTACCAAGGGTATGGCATGTTGGATGACACCCCCCCTATAGGATTTCAAATCATCATAGTTCCAAGAAAAGGTATCCCTAAATTCTCTGATGAGCGCTAGTATTTCCTTTCTTTCTTTCTCAGTGGTGCCCTTTCCTATTTTGACCATCCTTGGGTCCATCTCTATATCGATATTGAATTCTAGGGCTTCTTCAGCTTGCTTGTTGGCTCTCTTTCCCTTAAAAACATCATGCCTGTCAAAAAGGTTTTCTAGGGGAATGCAACCCTTTGGCAAGGTATTGCTTTGCAGGTTAATGACTTCTAGATCCATAGAATCGGCCAGGAAAGAAACTAGTGAATCAGTAAACTCTTTGTTGTTCTCCATGAATCTGATAATTTGATAATCATCTTCGAAAACCTGTCAATGTTCCAAATTGTCAGGAACAGAAGGCCTAAAAAGAACCTCCATCTTGCATAGGTTGTGAAAAGGTCCTTCACATGGTTGTAAAGTAGAAGTAGAGACAGCCAAAGCATCAGCCACGTGGTTTTCTACTCGAGGAACGGCTTCGATTGACACTTTTCTGAAGGATTTTGAAAGGGTTTGAGCCACATCTCGATACTTTTTTAACTTTCATTTTTAGTGGAAAATCTCATCAAAACTTGCGACACAATGAGTTCTGAGTCCCCTTTTACTTCTAGGATTGTAACACCTTTGTGAATTGCTAAATTGAGACCTAGAATCAAGGCTTCATACTCGGCAACATTGTTGGTGCAACGAAATTCCAACCTATATGAATGGTAAAAGACTTCACCCGAAGGGGCTGTTAAAACTACTATAGTGCCCGATCTAGAGCTTGAGTGTGATCCATCAAATTCTAAGGTCCAGATTCCTTCAGTCTCTTCAACGGAATCCACATCTAACTTCCCTTCTTGGACAAACCAATCATTAAGGCCACTATTGATGCATAAAAGTTGGTCACTTGGCTCATTAGAGGTTTCAACTGGGGAGCCAATGAGAGGCTCATCGTAGATGGTAAAGAATCACCCTTCAGGATGAGGGATGGTTGCTTTGGACTGTTGTTTATGAATACTTCCATTCAAATGCTCTATGAGATCTTTGTGAAGAATAATCCCTAAATTATTTACAACATCTATGATGACCACATTTATCAAGAAAGGGGCACTGGGGAAGGAGTTAAAGGCCACCTCGAGGTTGTTAATGATCCCTTTTGCAAAGTCATCTATGGTATTTGTTTGTGAGAGGCTTAGACCCAATTGATACATAACTTCCTCCGTCATGATGTTGGTCATGGCACTTGGGTGCAGGAGACAGTTGTGGAGGAGAGAGTCTTTGACTTGGAGAGTGACATAGAAAGGTGTGAACTCACCAATTTTGGAGAAAGGGTGTCCCACTTAGTGGATAAAAAGAGATAAGTCTTCCAAAGGATTCTGCTTAATGTTTTCCAGTAGGAAAGTTCCAATCTTGTCCTTAGGAGGGATCTTTTTCAGAGGGGGTTCTTGGTAAGAGGCAATGCTTTCACGGGAAAGGCTCCATTTTCTTTTAGTGGGAACAGGTTTGACTTGGAGAATTCTTGGAGACTCAGGTTCCATGACAAGTTTATTACCAGGATCCCATAGGTCAAAATTCTGTGAAAATTCCATTTGATGAATGTAGTCTTCGAACTCAAAGTTTTTCTCAATCTAAAAGGCTAGGTCTTGTGCTTCCTCCAAAGTTGCAAATCCCTTTCTAAGGAGGACAAGAAAAGATCGAGAATAGCTTGTTCTCAGCCTACCATTGATCAGACCTTTTTGAGGAGAAGGTTGAACCTATCACTGAAATCTCTAATACCTTCACAAGATCCTTTGCGAATGCCAAGCTATTGGGAGAAGGAATCCTGTGAATGCTCACTATCACACCACCTGATTTTGAAGGCCTTTTGTAGTTCTTCAGGGTTTTTTATGCTTCTCTTAGGGCACCTATCATTCCAAACTTTAGCATCCTCTATAAGGGAGCTTGCAAAGAGCCTCATGAAGACATCAGGGTGTTCTTGACCAGCCAAATGAAAATCAAAACTATCACATAAAATGTGAGTTTCCAGGGATACCTTTTCTTGAGAAAATTGGTAGCCAAGAATTTGCATCCTTGGGTAAGTCATGTAGCCCCCCTTGGATGTTACTTAGGTCGAAACAATTGAAACTTTCTGAGTAAGACCATTTGTGAGGATCAAGATTAATCGGGGGCACAGAGCTTGCTAGGGTGACAGTGGCCACAGTAGAGGGATTTGAGGATTGTCGCCCACTACGGGTCGTCATTGGTGGAGTCGCCAGATAATTTACTTGAAACTATCAAAGAAAAGGGGGGAAAACACCCTAGTGGAGTCGCAAGGTAAGCTTGTAAGAAAAGGTCTGTGAGGCAAGGCTTACCAAAAATATTTGACATTTGAGGTTAATTGACTAAGTGTTCCCCGACAATGGTGCCAAAATGTTATCGCACAGTTTGTGGCTAGGTCAAATGGCTAGAAGGTATAGGCCAAACTGGCGTAACTGGAACCTACCCCACCCAATGTCACCACAATGGGGAGGTTCTTTCTATTCAAGGAGGTTAGCCCAGGGGAGATGTCCCTGGTAACTTGGGGTTTTGAAGAGGCCAAAGTATAAAGGTCAAAGTAAAAGTTCCTCCTCACAGGTTACCACCAATATCAAATAGTCCGGCTAATCAGCCAATAATGAAGTGTATCCCCAAATGAGAACACCTGCCCGGAACAAGACAATAGAAAAATAATATATGCAAGCTATAATTCAGTGGGTTAGTACTTCATATAACTATCTGATATCAATACGTAAGCAATTAAAACAATAGATATCAATGAGATCAACGTTTATCAATATAGCAGTGGAGTAATATCAATTCATCAATAAATATTGAGATGACGTAGCCAACAATGTATTTAATCAATCCCTTTACTCAATAAATGCTCTTAACCATCATCTGATTGCTTATCAAAGACAAATTCTGCGTCAAGATGGAATAACCAGGTATGGCGTCAGCCTAATTAGGGTTAGTTAGTTAGTTAGGGTTTCAAATTATCAAAGTTTCAAGAGTTGTTTGAGTACTATCACTTCAACGTTGGGGACCTATGATATGTGCCTAGGGGTAGATGGAGTCAATTAAGGAGAGGATGAAAAGTTGAAGGGATAAAAAGGCTAAGGATGAGAGGGAAGGGTTCTAAGGTGCTGCAATGGCAGGGCCCTAGAATCAAAACCCTAGGGGAAAGAGGCTCACTCTGGTGTTTCTTAAGCAAGGCCTCGTGCTCTTTCCTCCTTCCTTAGGTCAATCTTGGAAAAATGGCTAGCATAGAAGATAAGTCAAGACAAGAGAGTAAGGTGAGGGAGAGAGTTGCAATGGAAAGGCCCTATCACCAAACCCTAGAAGAAGGACGACCCTAGGTGTAGATATCCTAGGCCTGGGACGTCTCCTCCTTCTTGGCTCTTAAAAGGCACGGCTAGAATAAGGGAAGAAGTCAAAAGAGTGTAGCAATGGCTAAGCTCTTCCTTCCTTCTTCAATGGCTGAATATTTCTCTTTTAGGGGACATGAAACAAGGACCTACTTGTGTGCTTGTCACCTAGGGTTTTAAATCAACAAAGTTTATAAATAAATGCAAGAATATAATCCTACAACCATTCAATTAAGAAGTTTTGCAGAAAAAACACTTACATATCATGATGAAATAGCATTGCAAACCCTAGTTGTAAAACTTCCTTCAAGAGAAATGCCAAAAATGCTAAGAAAATCATTCCTTCAACAAGTGCACCTCACTTAAAAGATGAAATACCCCAACTAGGGCGCAAAAAATCAGATCTCACAAGAGAGTGAGTTGTGTGTTATGTCAAAATGAGGGAAAAACTCCCCAAGATATACTGTATCATGACCTTTAATTAAATTTAGGTCATTAAAAAATAGCCGACAAGGCTACAAACCAAAATTATATTGTTTTTACATTAAATTGTCAAATCAAAGCCCTAACTGAGAATAACCAAGACATCAAGCCCTACTGAGGCAGATGTTAGCCCCTTTTTAGGGCAAATGCAACACAAAATGACAAAACGTTGGCCCTCTTTGGGCCTCCCAACCATGACACACGTGCCAGTTGCCCTATCAAACTGTCACACGCTGAACGTGACGTCAATGGCTCCTAGGTGACGTTCTGGGCCATCAAAGGGAAACGTTCCACTAGAAGTGGGTCAACCCGCCTAGGCCAGGCTCAACCAAAGTGTCCCTGATGGAACGTCCCTCTTCTTCTCATGTGAAAAAGATCAATTGAGCATTGTCCTCTCTCTGCCCCTGATGGGGTCTCAACAACCATCTGATGGGCTCTTCAGCCCCATGGAGGTCCGAACTAATCATCTCCCCATGTGTACCAGTCCACATGGTACCTGTCTATCGGGCATGGTCCTGCACATCAAAAAATTTTCCCTCCATGGGCTCATTAGTCACCGGGATCCTAGCAATGTTAATCACATCTCATCATTAATATTATCAGACATATGCATAAAAACCCTGATATATCATCGAATAGCTCAAAGATATTACAAAGACCTACAATACAAGGCTGAAGAAAAAGACAAGACACCCAATTGGGCTAGTATCCATAAGGAAAGGAAAGTCTCCAAGGGGTATCATTCAAGCCATGTAGAACGAGGTGATATGGATAAGGGATGTCCAGACATACGGGTAGAGTGAAAGGTATGGATGCATGATATTACCTGTGGGTGCCTTTGTAGAAGGTGAGTTGTACCCATCATGGATGTAATTTTTTCCAAGCCCTTTGCCTTTATTCTTTCTTTTCTTTATTTTTTTTTCCTTTTTTTTTTATTTCAAGAATTAACTAGAGGACACTGCCTTGGCGTGGTGACCAAAGCTGACAGTGTTACCCACAAGCACTTTCATAGAGATGATAAGGTTGCCTTGTGATGAGACCCCCTTTCCCTTGGCTATGAAACCAAAGGTCACTGCCTGGCATGGTAACCAGATAATTGCAATGTCATGCTGTTAGGTACCCATGAACATAATAGGTTGGCTCATGATGAGACCCCCTATCCTCTTGGATAGGTCTTGTTTTTGTTATTTTTCTTTGGGTCCCTCTTGTTTCTTGCTGAGAGGCCTTTTATTTCCTTCTCGGGGATCCCTGGGCGAGGCATATCGAGGTTTCAATTTTTTGGATTTTATCTTTTACCAGCTGCTTTTACCTTCTGGTCCTTTAGCCCCTTCTTCCCACGAGATAAGGTGCAACCCCACAAATAGATCATCCTAATTCCCGGACTAGGGGAATGGGACAAATGAGTGGGAGATAAGATGAAAAAGTGATGATATGATGGGAGCGGACGATGGCTCTTTAGAAATCCCCCTAGTGGCAAACCAAAACCTATGGGTACAGTCTTTCTAGGACACCGTATCAATCCCCTCAACAATGGTCAAGTGGGTCAATGCACGATCCAAGAAGTTGTTAGAAATAAAAGGAGTAAGATGCATATATCTAAAGGTTATAATGATCAAAAGTGACACATACCACGATACCTAGACCAATTACCTCATGGAGAAAGATCCTTCTCCGATACAAGACCAAGCTAATGGTGATGGATGATGCTGCTGCTGGCAAGACAAATCTGATGAAAGAAGAGAAGGATGGGCCCTCCAGGTCCATGATCAGGTCAATCCTTCTCTTGGTACTCCATGTCTAGGACCTGTGGGCCTCGAGACATGATCTCCTAGTTATCCCTAGAAATCGGGGATAACACAGCCTTTATAGAAAAAACAAACCTGGTAGATATCAGAACTAGTAATGGATTTTTTACTTGGAACAATAAGAGATCTGTGCATAACCAAGTAGCTTCGAGGTTAGATAGATTTTTAATCTAAGAATCTATTTTAATGCAAGGTATTGACATGGAAGGAAACATCCTTTTGTGGGGGGGCTCAGATCATTAGCCAGTTCTGTTGAAGGCAAACTTTCAAGGAACCCCAAAAAATAGACCTTTCTATTTTGAGTGTTTCTGGATGGAGCACCCAACCTTCAAGGAGAATATCAAGATTTGGTGGAAAGAGGACATCCAAGAATAGGGGACAAAAATGTTTAGACTTCGGGGAATATTAAAACATATAAAGAAAAAAATAAAGCAATGGAATAAAAAATTCTTCGAGAACATTGGCCAAGAAAAAATAGATCTAGAAGAAAAGATGGACCGGCTCCAGGAATTATGTATGCAAGAAGGCTACAATGAGGAGAGGAAAGAGGAGGAGAACCAACTGCATCAGGAATGGGAGAAAATATGTAAGCAAGAGGAAATATTATGGAGACAAAAATCCAAAGTTCAGTCGTTAAAGGAAGGGGAGAAAAACACAAAGATCTTCCACAAGTTGACAATAGAACGCAAGACTCATAATATAATCTTGAAAATTTGAGACCATGAAGGTATATATAGAGAATCCCATCATGAAATTGAAAAATCTCCCATTCATCACTTTGAGGACATAGCTAGAGAACCCAACATAGATCGATCAGAGGCTATCCAAAGAATTTTGAGGCATATTCCCAGATTGGTTACAAAGGAACATAATCAAAATTTTAGAAAACCAATCTCACCAGAGCAGGTTGACCAAGTTGTTCAAGAGATGCCAAATGGAAAGGAGCCGAGACCTGATGGATTCACAATGGAATTCTTCAAATACTATTGGGATGTGGTAACACATGATATCTATGGTATAATGGAGGATTCAAGACACCCTTCCTCTATTTTTAAAGCTCTAAATTCAACTTTCATCAACCTGATCCCCAAAGAAAATGAAGCGATAACTCCAGACCATTTTAAACTGATAGCCCTCTGCAATGTGGTGTACAAGATAATATCAAAAGTTGTTGCAAACAAACTAAAACCTGTCCTTTCCATTCTGATCTCAAAGGAACAGTTCGGCTTTGTGGAAGGTAGGCAAATTTTAGACAACATTATTCAAGCTAACAAAATAATCCACACCTTGAAAAGTAGGAAAAAAACAGGCATGATAATACAACTGGATTTTTCCAAAGCATATGACACAAACTAACCTGGAATTATATGGAAATAACCATGGAAGATTATGGCTTTGATAATCATTGGATAAAATGGGTAATGAATCTGGTTTCCACGACTAGTTTCTCAATACTGGTTAATGGAGCCCCGACAAAACCTTTCTAACCATCCAGGGGTCTTAGGCAAGGGGATCCCTTATCCCCTTTCCTTTTCATACTTATGATGGAAGGTTTGAGTAGATCTATCAAAGCTGCAACTGTTGAAGGAACTATAAAGGGTCTCCAACTTTATGAAAACAACCCCACAACCACTCATCAACAATTTTTTGATGACACAATGCTTCATGGAATTCCGACGGTCAAAGAGGAAACAAATTATAAGGAAATCTTAGCCAAGTTTGGAGAAGCTTCAGGTATAGAAATAAATCACGCCAACTCCATGATTTACTTTTTTAACACGAACATTGAAGTACAAAGGAACCTATCCAACATCTTGGGTTTTGAGAGGAAGACATCCCTACTAAGTATTTGGGAGTACCTATAATGGATCATGTAGGTAAGAAATAAACCTGGGAAAGTATAATAAACAAGAGTAAAAAAATGGACCTATCGAGCCCTAAACTTTGTAGGTCGACTAGTTCTCATGAAGGTTGTTCTACAAGTTATTCCAGCATATTTATTGTCAGTTTTCCTAACTCCAACAGAAATTTACAAAAAATTAGAGCAATACAGAGGAACTTCTTATGGAGAGGTGCAAAGGACAAGAATAAATGGGTTCTTGTGGCATGGGAAAAACTATGCTGGCCAAAAAGCAAAGGTGGACTTGGTTTGCAAGACCCACAAACAACAAACACCGCTTATGGAGAAAAACTTTGGTGGAGATGGGTCAAAGATAATTCAGCCTCGTGGAAAGAAAAATACACCCTTGGTAGTACCCCTCGAGACCTTATTCGTTTCATAGGTGTAGGAGAGGGTTCAACCATTTGGAATTTGGCTTGGAGAAATAAAAATTGGGTTCACGATCATAATTTTTGGGAAATTAGAAATGGTCAAACTGCTAGATTATGGGAGGATGCATGGAAGCAGGAACCCCATATAGAAAACCAAGATAGAGAAGGTATTAAACAAGAGCTACTTGGGCAAGGCAAAGTAAACAATTTTCAGTATTGGAAACAAAGGGAAAACATCCCAAGATGGAGAATTTGGGACGTAATTCAAACTCAAGACATAAATCAAAATTCTCAGTTGGTTATAGAATTAGAGGAGGCGTTAGGGAAACGTAAGATTGTGTTCTATGATGAGGAGGACCAACTACGTTGGGGCATGAAATATGGAGGAGAATTCACTCTGAACGAATCTCGTTACTGTAGAGAAGGTCATGATCAGAGAAACACAGAACCCCAATGGGAACGACTATGGAGCCTCCCACAGTGGCAGAAGATAAAAGTATTTAAATGGATGATCCTACACAAGAAAATTATAACATGGGATAACCTAGTTAAAAGAGGCACGAATGGACCCTCAAGATGCCACCTTTGTGAAGTTCAGGAGGAGACAATAGACCACCTACTGGATGGCTACACCTATACATTGGAGGTTTGGGATTGGGTAGCTATTTTGTACTGACAGACTGATAGAGTGAAGGGTTATATCAGAGCAACTTTGGGGAACTGGAGGGGACACTACACCAAAAATGAATTGGTCAACTTATGTTGGGGATTAACTCCGAGGATAGTCATTTGGCAAAATATGGAAGGAAAGAAATAGGAGAATATTCAAGACTGAAGCCCTCCCTATCACGAAGGTGGTGGATTCTATCAAAACCCAACTAAGGGAGACAGTTCTGAGCAGGAATGTCCCTCCTTCAACAAACAACCCATCATCCCAAGACCTCTGAGTTATAAAATTGTTATAGTTGAAAGATTAGAGTTTCAACATATCTACTCATTGCGATCTACAGGTCCATAGTGAAGCTAAAGCTTGGACTCTGCCATAGGTAGGTTTCTTGAAACTAAATTTTGACGGAGATTCAAAAGGAAATCCCGGAAAGGTTGGTGCAGAAGGAGCAATTAGAGATAGCGAAGGGAAAATAGTTCATCTTTATGCAGCCAACATTGGAAACACAACAATAATGCAGCAGGGTTTTGTTCTTTGTAACATGGGATGGAGATTTTGATAAGAGAAGGCCATGTCAATGTTACAGTTGAAGGCGACTCAGCTTTGGTTATAGGAACTATGAAAATATTATAGTGTGGAACCAAAATTAGCTAATAAATCACTGACGCCTAGCTTAAATCCTTCAAAGAATACATAAGCGCCTACAAACTATGTTGACAATTGATTTCAGGTGGGTGATAAGGTCGGAAAATGCATTGGCGGATAGGTTATCCAATGAGGGAGTGAATCGAGAAGGAAAAATGTTGGATGATACTTGGACAAAGATTTTAGATGGATAACTCAGAACAAACTGTGAACACCTGGCAACACAAGATCATCGTGGAAGCCACCAGAAAGACAGTCACATGGAAGAAAATGAATGCCACACAAATCCAGAGTGGGACCCAGAAGGGATAGAGGAAACACTACACATGGCATTCAAACCTCATGTGATGATTTGACAGGATGGGGATGGAAAGACAAGTAGAGATACAAGTCAGAAGGGAGTTTAAAGCAAGTATTTTTGGAGGCAGTTACAGGTGAATCCAAGGCAATCATAAGCAGAAGAGGCGAGCAAATTTGGGGGATGGTTCGGAGCAGAGCACTTCCTCAAAGGATCGGGTAGTACCTAAAAGGACTAGACATCGTGCTCACAACATGGGAAGCGACAGGTGAAGTGCCAAAGGAAGCATAATGGTACGAGGAGCCACGCCTGGTATTCATTGCGACCGTATTCATCACATAAAGGGAGGATCATTAAGATATATTAGAAATCATGCAAGAGGCTGTTATATTCAAGGTTTCATTCTGGTTACCCACACGTCACAGAGATCACGTTTTCGTTCTGGTTTTCGTTTGTTCAAAAGGAAATTTATTATTTTGAGCCAAGCGTGTGCCAAAGGTTTAGAGAGAGGAGAGGATAGCAAGATGGCGCACATGAAATATACCACAAGAAAAGGTATCCCACTTGGGGACTCCCAATCAAAGAGTTCCCGAAAAAAGACAAGGATTAAGAACGCAACAAGGGATGTTGCTAGGATGTATCAATCCATAGTTCCACAGAAAGGAAAAGAAGCAGTGGAAAAATGGGAGCAGGAGCTTAAGGTAGAACGTGAGAGAAAATATAAAGACAAAGTTTCTTTGGAGGTGGACTGGATTATTGATACGGGGACAACTCCCACCCGAGAGACCCTCTATCACAAAACTCTCGAGATGGTGTGCCATACAAAGATGTTGATAGGCAAAGTGAAGTCAGACCGTGAGGAAATTCGTATGGAGGACCAAGTATATAAGTTCTTTATTCAAATAAAGTCTCATTCATCGACATTGCTCTCACTCTCTCCATTGTTTCCAACACCTTATTGGCGTGCCTCAATTTCATGAAATCTCTTCCAAACTTATTTTTTTTATCTATATTTTCCATGTTTGTATTTGGTGACCATGCTCATATGATACGATTCACATCGATGGATGACATTCCTTCTAACAATTCCAACAATCCACTTTTGACTTATTTTTAAATATTTTTTGTACAAAACTATGTTTTATCTCGATGTTCTCATGGGCTTCCACCAATGAATGACAACCTTGTAGCTTTCAACAACAATATTTGAATCTTGGTAGACATTTCTCTCTACACTACCCAACCATATTGCACAATGTGGATTTGACAACCATGTAATGAACATTTCTCGCTCAACAACATCCATTCTTAGAGAGAGTTCGTGCTAGGGATTGTTACATAGAGGTCCCATGTAGCAATCCTTAATAGTGTGGATATTATCCCTCAAGTAGGATTTTGTGAATTTATTTGTGGGTTGTATATGAATGATGTTTCTTATTTCATGTGTTGTGGATGCCCATAAATTATTGATTGAGTCTACACTATTCACAAAGGGTGTGTCCAAAGATTTTAAGATATTCTCCCAATAAGTTTTCTTGGGATGCCAACATTGTTTCCTTCCCTTCTCAATCTCTTTCTTACATAAAGAAATATATGCTTCTAATCATTTCTTTATTTCTTCCATATAAGAAGGTCCGTTTATCTATAAATTTGATAGTTGAGGTTTGCCTATAGGTAGATTGATGAATACATTTTAATAACCTCTTTGCAATTTTGGTAAATGAGAAGCCTTCAAATTTTTATAAGAGTGCTAAGTCAAAGGTGACCATGGTCCCTTTTCACTTTTATCATATTGATTGACACTCTTAAAAGTCTCATTAAATATGTTGGATCTAAAACTTTTATAATATTGATTGACACTCTTAAAAGTCTCATCAAATATGCTAGATCTAAAACTTTTATCATATTGATTGACACTCTTAAAAGTCCCATCAAATATGCTAGATCTAACAACCTTATAATATGTATATCAATCCCTAAAAATTTTAATCTAATCATCCATTTTTAGTTCATGGAAGTATATCAATTTCTAAAAACTTTAATATAACTACAGATATGAACAATTGAGAAACAAAAAAAAATGTAAAAGAACCCCATAATGCATAAATATACATTCTAGATTTGGGACAACCTCACACCAATCTATTAACTTAAAAAAAAACCATGACTAATCATGATTTTTTTATTTAAGAAAATTTACTTCCATCTAGATTGACACCATTGTAGATTCACTTCCATCTAGATATTGGAAATTCCGTTTATCAAAAACCAGGCGTAATAAGGATTAAGGATGATGGAAGAGTAATGGATATTAATCTTAACTAGCATTTTATGCAAAAGGTTAACTATCTTCATAAATAAACACTAGAAAAATTAACTGTCTTCATAAATTAATACAGAACAGTTTTTATTGAAAAAGAACTTCAATATAATACATAACACCGCGATTTAAATGTGCATGCACATGATTTGAAAGATGGAAAATGAAAATCCATTGAGATATTCAAACTAAATTTAATACAATAAAATAATCGGTATACGATTGAACCCGACGTGAGCCAAACATACAACCTTCTGCTATAGAAATCTACTCATCTTTCTTTAATTATTTACGGTTGATCATTATTAATATCAATGGTATGACGCGATGCGGTGACCGTGGATCGAACACGCGACCTTCGAATCTTCAGTCTGACGCTATCCCAACTGAGCTATACCCGCACGGTTATTTTGAAGGTGGGGACTTCAATCACCAATAAAAACTCGTGGTATAAATAACCACCAATCTCTGCGGATGTTACACATTTCTCTCTCATATGATCTGAATTTTACAATCTAGTGCCACTGTTAAGGCCCGCTACCCTTTAACATGCTGCGACTTGCCGTTGCCGAGAAAAAAAGGGCGCAAATAACCTCTGGCATGCAGTTGTGATGGTTGTTGTCAACCAGCTCATAGCAATTGGGTTTCAAAGGAGCTAGAGATGACGATTAAGGAATTTTTAACATTGAAAATGTCAAAATGCTCCATTATTGAAAAATTATGGCTTCAAGATATCAAACAAAAAGTAATGTGCTTATGAAGTAATTTCCATTCCAACTGTTGAAGGCAATTCTATAGAAAGACTATGTAGATTTTTTTCAATTTTATGTTCCTCACAACTAAAAGAAAGTGTAGCATAAGTTCACTAAGTTTTATTAAAGAATTCTAGAGTGTGGGAAACCTCTATAACTTCTACCTCTTTTATAAATCTTTGAGGACTTCTCAACATGGTTTTTGTCATGGTTGAGGGGTAAGTACTTATGCCCTTTATAACACATTAAATGATGAATAACAAACAAAGCTTATTAATAATTGTAGTGCCATAGTTCTTTTCATTCTATTAGTAGTTGGTACAAGTTATTCATTACTTCAAGTTGGAGTTAGGGCTCATATAAAGTTATAGAAGGACTAACCCTATACAAGCTTGACATGGTCTAAACATCGTGTTGTAGTGTTGGTAGTTCTCCATGCACCTCTTTATTGGTTTTCTTTCTAGTTTCATGTTGTTTCATATAAGTGTGTTGATGTGCACACCCTTGCTTTGATGACTATTGTTTCTTTATATGGTGTGGATGATGATATACAACAATCATAGGAATAGATCTTTCTTTTTTCAATTCTGCAACATGGTGTTCCTTTGAGTCAATAAGCTTCTTGGGTTCTTTATTGTGTCTTTCCTAGGGCTTTGCTTCATGTCTTTCTGTAGGCTCTGCCTCGGATTCAACTTCAAACTATGCATCCCATGAGGTTATATCATTATATCTAAGTAAGTATTATACAAGGAATGTCAATGAAGCAAACCAAACCATCAAAATGTATCTCACATCACAAGATCTAGTATGGAGAAAATGATCTAACAAATAAACACATGATATCTCATGCAAGCAACTACATGACACCTTTGTGAAGGTATCCAAAGGTCATTACCCATCGGGGATAACAAGTCTCATTTGATTTCAATATATAGTTACCTCATAAACTTTAATTGTATAAAATGGTCAATTCATTAGCTTTGTATCCCAAAGCAATTTTAAGTCATGATAATAATAATAATAGGTCATACTCCACAACCAAATTGTATATATTTGAAAACCAACAAATTATTTGAAAATAATTTTGTTTTATTTATTTATTCATTTTATTTATTTTTATTATTTAGGAGTGATAATTTAGCCATCAAAACTATGGCATAATTTCATAATAAGATCAAAACTTTTACGTGATTTTATAATTATGATTGATTAATTTTTTACTTAAAATTATACAATACTTTATAATATTAAAAATAATAATTAAAAATATCTAATAATTTATAAAATAAAAAACAATACTTAACAATATAATAATACTTAAAATAATTTTTAACAATATAATAATACTTCAAATAATTCTTAACAATATAATTTACTTGATTAAAATTCCATTCTATATT
>JZKD02S1667472.1:121351-134061 GCA_000966675.3 Picea glauca
CACTTTCTTCCATCATCAATTCATCATGGAAATTACCATAAACCCAACTATTTTTCATATGTTATAGTAGATATGTTAATGATTCAAAGTTTCATATTTGTATTTGACTGAAGGTATAACTAGCTTGCAAAGTATCAAATTGAGATTTCAAGTTGATAAACCAAATATTAAATGAATCCAAGATGCATCATTTGATATCGTCACAAGAAAGACGAATGTAAATAATATTGCGACGAATTTGCTATACTATCAACGAAAACCGTTCATCGATAATTTTATGCCATTAGTATGTAATTTTGTACAAAAATAATGGATCTTGGGGACTACACCATGGTCAAGGAACGAGGAATGAGGAATGAAAATTTCACGAGGACTAGACACATCCGACAATAGGGACCTGCGAAAGGGGCCAACGTTGAAAGTTTGTCGAAAAAAGTTCGTCGATAGTATAACTAATTCGTCGCAAGAATATTGTGTCTAATTTGAATGGTGTTACATGGTTTTCAAGGAGTGTAGGGATTATATTATGGTGCAATGTAGTGTATTCTAAAATAACAATCTCTATGTCAAACCTTTAAATGGATAGTACCATATCTTGTTCATAAGACAAATATTCTTGGTATGTTTCCTTTGTGGATATGGTGGCTTAAGCCCTTAGTACACATGATGCCAAACAATTAAATGTAACAATTTTACTATTGAATGATAGTGTTATATCACCCATGGTTAAGGAAAGAAATTAAGTTTCTTAGGTCTTATTTGAATCTTCTTAGAATTGAGCTCCGTTACATAGTCGTTGAAAAAAGACAAAAGACTTATGTAGCGGATATTAATTTGGTCTTTGTGTGGGACATTTTATGTGATTAGTAGGTAATTTTGTACAAAAATAATGGATCTTGGGGACTACACCATGGTCAAGGAATGAGGAACAAGGAATGACGAACGATGAACAAGGAACAAAAATTGCACGAGGACTAAACACCGACAACAGGGACCTATGAATGGGACCAACATTGAAATGTTTTCAAACAGTTTCTGTATGCACTGAAATTTGTCATGGATAGACTATTGGCATGCCTTAATGATATGGGAGGGTTTATGGACTCAAATTTGAGTGAAACACCCACTTTCTTCCATCATCAATTCATTATGTAAACCATAAACCCTAATTTTCTTTCAGAGTACCCAATTTGGTTGACGCAAGTTTTAGGATTTCGTCAGTCTTTCTTCATTTTTCTTTCAGGTTCTACATTAAAATATATACAATGTATCTACGTCATCGTTGTGATGAAAAATCCCTCTATTTCATTGATTTATTAATCAACACCATCAAGGTACTAGAGGCGGGCAACAGTGACATGTGAATGGGGCCAATGCCGAAAAGTTTTCAAACTGTATCTGTATGCATTGAAATTTGACCTGAATAGACTATTCACATGCCTTAACGACATGGGAGGGTTTCTAGACTCAAATTTGATTGACACGCACACTTTCTTCCATCATCAATTCATCATGGAAACCATAAACCCTATTTTTCATAGGTTCTAGTAGATATGTCAATGATTCCAAGTTTCATATTTGTATTTGACTGAAGGTCAAACAAGCTTGAAAAGTATCAAATTGCGATTTCAAGTTGATAAACCAAATATGAAATGAATCCAAGAATCATTTGATATCGTCACAAGAGAGACAAATGTAAATAATCTTGTGACAAATTTGCTATATTATCGACGAAAAAAGTTCGTCGATAGTATAGCTAATTTGTCACAAGAATATTGTGTCTAATTTGAATGGTTTTACATGGTTTTCTAGGAGTGTAGGGATTGTATTATGGTGCAATTTAATTTAGTCTATAAGAAAAATCTATATGACAAAACTCAAAATGGATAGTACCATATCTTGTTCATAAGACAAATATTCTTGGTATGTTTCCTTTGTGGATATGGTGGCTCAAGCCCTCAGTACACATGATGCCAAACAATGAAATGTAACAATTCTACTATTGAATGATAGTGTTATGTCACCCATGGTTAAGGACGTAACTTAAGGTTCTTAGGTCCTGTTTGTTTAAATGTACCAATGTAGCGAAAAGACAACGAACATGAAGCAGGTTAGTATGCAGGAAGGCATGTAATGAAGATAACTTACCATGTAGGAAGGCACACAACATGTACATATAATAAACTAGGTGAACACATATACAAACCATAAATGAAATACAAAACAACACAATATGAAATAAAAGTACAATCATGCACCTTTATATATCGTCTTCAATCGATGCAGTCAAGACTCCCTCGTTTTCTCTAGCTATTATGTTTTCTAGAATGTGGGAACTCACAAAATACAATGAACATGAATAGAAGCTAGTAAATATGTACATAGAGTAAAATAGACTCAACGAACAGTCTAGAAGACAGGCAGAAGCATGAACCTCTGCGCTTCTCCATCCATGGCTGTAAACGTGTAATTTTTTTTCCCCGCCCAAAAGATATTACAAGCCACAAAATATCATGTAATTGCATGGTCATAGCTAAATGATTTCTGGTTTTCCACGACAAATTATTCAGATATGCTTCCAACGATGGAAATACATGTTCTTTATCCTCTACACATATTGTCGTGCCCACGATACAAGTTTTTGATTTTTTGTGGCAAACTACCCAGACATGCTTCCAAACATCCAAATATAATCTTGCAAAACCTTTGTTGTACATGTCACACCTCAAGAACAACACAAATTGTATTGTGCGCACACCAGTCTCTATAGAGGAGAAAGAACATGTAATTTCATATCGGCACATCTGACCATACATGGTCTATAAATATAACCTGCATATGCTTTATTCTAACAAAAAAACAATGGATATTGCAATTTCACATGTAATCCTCGAACAATTTTGCATGCAACTATTTTCTTTCATGGAAGCACTTAAGCACTAGAAAAATATCACAGAATAACAAATATCGACCTCGACAGACAGGGAAAATAACATAACTGCATGTTGACTCCTGGGTGAAGGGGCCGAACATTGTAAAGCACCCCAAAAAACAATAATTATCCAAAAAAAAAAAAAAAAAAAAGACCCAACCACCGTTGTTGGACCCCAACCCTACAAGGCTGAATCAAAAAAAAGAAAACAACAAGCACCAAACAGTGAGAAAGCATGAACATGCCAAACTTCACCCCCAGGGCCCCAAAGCATAAACCCGAGCCAAACAAACAGAACCAACAACCCACGAACCAACGAACCAACAAGAACCATCAAGCCAGCAAACAACATATGTATCTCCAATGATTATGAAACTATAGCCCAAGCACAGAAGGAACCAGAAACATACGAGGACCATGCCACTACAAATAAGTAAACATTCTTACTTGCAGACTGCAAACACTGAACAATAAACAAGGAATATAAAATGAAATTATGGCATCGAAACTTATTCCGAAATGCTGAAATTCAGAAGCGCAGGTCGACTCGCGAACAAAACAAAACTAAGCAGCAACCGAGAAACCAACGAAGAAGAAGCACTCACTGAACCAGTAAACAATGTATGTAGCTTCAACGATAATGAAATTGCATTGCAAAGGTAGAAGAAGGATGAAACATAGAATGGTTGTTGAACTGGCGATGGGCAAACAAGTCTATGCAAATTCACTGTAACTGTATGGAAAATTTCAAGGAAAAATGTACTCTGAGAAGCGTATTTACATAAACATTTAACATTGTCAGGTTGTCTAAGGACCTCATGGTATGAAAACATTTAAGTTTTCAGGCTATTGGAGGACGTCGCCTCATGTAAACATTTAAGCTATCAGGCCTATTGAGGCATCTCAAAAAAAGTGTCAATACATTTCAACAAAAATACATTCGACAAGGATGTTATAAACTTTGGAATTCTCAATCACTATAAAGCTTAGATATCAAAACATTTCAATATGTTTAGTACATATCAAAACTTTGAAATATATTCAGCTAGCAAAAAATGATAATACAAACATTCGAACTAATGCTAGCATTAATCCAACTACAAGCAATATACAGAAAAAATATATGATTCAAAAAGACTATATATGAGAAAAAGTTTGGATATGTTGCCATATAAAACATTGGGAATAATGAAGCTGGCAATAAGACCTCCAATCTCTTATCCAATCAGATTAGTACATATATGGTACTTTTTATTATATAAAAATATATGTTTTTAATTCCCTAGCTCGAACAATAGGTATTATGCAAATATTTCTGGTCAAAGAACAAACTAATATATAGTCAACGACTTATCGATCGCTATAGTCCCTCTATGCATACGTCATGGACTAATAATATGATTTCATTAAAACTTTATTTATCTAATTTTTATTTTTAAACTTTACCTAATTTTTAATTTTAAACTTTACAAATCAAAATTTATTTATTTAATTTCATAAATAAGATCATATAAAATAAAATTAAAATATGTCGAAGTACTTGAATTTCTACAACTAGCCATTACAACACATATATGTAATTTGTTATGAGTTGAAATTGTCTCAACTTTTAATTTTTATATTTATTTGTATTAATCAAGGACATTCCTCTCTTAAGAACTAGTCTTTTCTAGTTGTTATGTCATCTATAAAATATGGATTTGGATATTTTGACAAATTCATTACAATTTTTATTTACCAACTTAGATCCATTTTAATTGTGTGTTTATTATGCACCGAGAGACATCAATCCTTTAACAAATTTGAAGAAAGTTTGTTATGAGCACACACATACATGGAAGCAATTGCACATCTCCCCCCATACTCAAAGGATTTTATGTCTCTCAACACATATTAGATCCATATTTAAGATGGATCTAAGTTGGTTACACACACACACATGGAAGCAATTGCACATCTCCCCCTATACTGAACCCGCCATTTGAATGCTTTAACCTTACAAATTCTTTTACTTATTACTAATAATTTTTTAAATAGCATGTATTAACTCTATATTAAACATTGAAAAAGTTACACATCTCCTTCATATGGAGAAGTAGAAATAGAAAGCACATGTGTATTTTTCTTTCAATTACTCTCTATATAAAATTGATATAAAATTATTTTATTTAAAGATGAATGTTGATATAAAGTTATTTTACTTAAGGTGGATGCAAACATATTATTTAATGCCATGTCAACTTTCAATTATATATGCTATATGTCAACTCCATAATATTAAGCATTGTTTGAATTTGTGACCTCTTCTAAGGAAACACATGTTCTTAACCATTAGGCCCACTCACATTGTTTATTGTGATTTTATTTTTTATAATTTTATTTATAATTTTTGAAGTAATATTATTAACAATAATAATTTATGTTTTATAAATATTTTAATATTTATTTAATTTTTTTAATCTCGAATTGGGTCTTTGATGGGTTAGCTGAGGACATGACAAGTGGAAGGTTTTTCTCCTCCACATGACCAAGAGCAAGTGGAAGGTTTTTCTCCTGCAAATGATGTAGTTATTTGTTGTGTCAAGGGTATTTCCTTGTAGACTGAGGAAAATTCAATGGGGTTTGGATTGAGTGTGAACGAGATCGTACTTCAGGCATTTCAATTTCCATTTCTACCAATAACCTTCCATGCATGGGGGCTGTCGGACGCATTCGAATAGCAAATTTTCATAATGTTGGGCTCTTTCCTTCCGCACCTCCGGCTTTCTTAGGGACAATCTATTTTGTTTTGTATCCGTCTCTGGTTCTTCATGGCTGCGAGGAAAATATGGCCGCCACCGACCCTTCAGGCGCTCAAGGAAGATGTCAAAGTTGTGCGGGCCTACCGTGAGGACACTGTGGTTGACAAGCAGGTGGAGCTGTTTGTTCTTGATCTGGGCTCCAACTATTCCCGGGATACCAATTTCCTGTGCACAGTTGAACTGTATTGGCACACGAAGTTCCTATGATCGCTAAGGAACCATGTTGCAAGGAGTTTAGGTTGCGGTTGGTTGCATTGGAGGAGCAGAATCGACTGTTGCTCACTCTGGTGTTCTGGTTGGTCAAAAAGCATGAGGGTTATGTTCACCTGTCTCTGGAAGGCACCACGTCGGCTCTCCAACACAATTCTGTAGCGATGAGGCATGAAGGATTGAACACGGCTCACCCTCAGCTTCCTTCAACCTAATGAATATGTCTATGATTAAGCATCTTTCATTTTGTTATAGTTTGGTTGAAGGCTTGTCACCTGGACAATCAACCAGTAGTAGTTTTTTGGCTATTTCATGTTGGATAGATTAGTAACTCAATACGTTCTAGTTTCCCTCTGGGCAGACCCATGCCCAAAATTTAGGAGTTCTGTGAGAACAAAGATGGACATTAAGTTTATGGTTTGCTGATATATATATATATATTATTTATAAACAGTTTTGTCTAACTGCTTTACAAAATGGTTTTTTTTACTGAAATTTTGTGATATAAATATGAACGAAATCATTATTTTTTGTTGTTTAAAATCAACTTTTGTATTTTATTTTTGAATATAAAAATGGATTCAACATGCTGAAAAAACTCTTGGGCACTAGGATTATATAGAAATAATCACTCAAATCTGTTGATCTAACAATATTTAGTATGGACTCTCAATTCTTTTTAAATATTTTTTGTACGAAACTATGTTTTCTCTTGATGTTATCACGGCTTCCACCAATAAACCATTACCTAGAATCTTGCAGCAACAACATTTGAATATTTGTAGACATTGCCCTTTGTACTATCCAACCATCATTGCCCTTTGCACTATCCTATACCTTCTCTTTGGAGTATCGTTTGGACTTGCGTGGAAGTTTCCCTTTCAACCCTATTTGTCAGAGTTCATGATGCCCTTGTCTGGTAGTTCTAAACTTCTTCTGAAAAATTGTATCTTCTGCCAACTTTGCCTGAGCTTCTGGTGCAAAGTCCTCTATGGTAGGTAGGACCTACTCCTCAGTTTCCTAATCTAAAATGGAAGGCTCATAGAGTTTCAAATTTTCCACATTTAATACTGAGTAAATGCACATATATGGGGGTAGACTAACTATATAGGCATTATCACCCACCTTCTTCAACAGTGCAAAAAGACCATACGATAGAACCTTGATATTCTTACCAAGACCTTGTAGGCTTTATTTTTTTAGATGTAACCAAACTTTGTTTCCCACCTTGAATTGTTTCTCAATTATGTGTTGATCATGCTGGGCCTTGTACTTATCCTATGAATTCTTTAATGTCTCATCTAGTAGCAAATTGATTTACCTAATATTTTCGACATTTTTTTTTCCATTTTAATGCATCTCTTGTGGTGTCTTCCATCACTCCTCCTTGTTGTCTTTATATGATATCCAAGGGTGATGATGGAAAATACCCAAAATGAGTTTTGATGTTTTTGCATGTTTTTTTTTATTGTAACCCCTCACAAGATAAACTTATGTCCTAATGACTAGTTGTGTCTTCCCATTTGTCTATGGATGGAAAACAATAGATATTTTCAACTTGGTGTCCATATTCTCCCAAAGTGTAGTCCAAAAGGAACCAAGAAATCTGATATCCCTATATGAGATGATGCTCCTTAGTATCCTAAAGTGCACCCAAGCCTTTTAAATGAACATGTTTACTACTTCTTTTCCTTTGATGGTATTTTTACAAGGCATAAGAATGCACATATTTTTGAACCTATCAACTACCATAAACAAATAGTCATGTTTCTTCCTGGTGGTTAGAAAACCACCCACAAAATTCATGGAGATGTTATCCTAGGGTCTAGTGGGTACATGTAAGGGATGATACAAACCTTGCTTTCTATTACTAGGCTTGTTGGTACAACAAAGTATGCATCCCTTAATAAACGAAGCTATATCTTCTTGCATTCTTGGTCAATATTCACACCTCTATAGGTTGGAAACCGTATTCCCAACACCAAAATGTCCTACAACTTTGGAAGTGTAAGCCTCTTTGATAAGATGCAATATTTCACCTTTAAGAACACAGATCTTGTCTAACTTTTAGAGCAACTAATTTTAGAGATGATAGTCAACCTTACCATCACCTTATTCTAAACAAATTTGACCCTATAGATGTTGAAACACCTCTTAAAAGTATTCACCTTCCATGTATGCCTCTTTCTATGTATCATGGATAAAAGGATCCATATGCATAAGAGTTCCCAAAGCTATAATCTTGAATGTGGGTGGCCTTGAAAACATGATTTCCGTGCTTATTAGTGCTACCCTTATTATATTTGATGACTAGATGAAATTGTTTCAAAAACCCCATCCACTTGTACTATCTATTTTGTTGAATCTTACTTTGGGATTGTAAATACTATAGTGGCTAGTGATTAATCTGGATAATGGTTTCCTTTCCCATCATATAGTTCTTCTAGTTCCTAACAACTTAAACCAAGGTATATAGTTCCTTATAATATGTATGGTAGTTTAGGACTCCACAAAGAAACATTTTAGAATGATAGCATACCATCTTGCCTCTCTGCATCAATATTTCTCCCATAGGATATCCTCTTGTATCCATCTCCACTTTGAAATGCTCCTGAAAATTAGGCAATGCAAGAATTAGTTCTTGATTAATCTTCCATTTCAAGTCATCAAAATATTTCTATTGATTCTCCCCCCACTGGAAACTCTTACTAGCAGTTGTTATACCATAAAGTGGCACAACTATAGTTGAAAATGATGCTATAAAATTATGTACGTACTTTGTTGCCCCAACAAAAATCTTAAATTCAATGACATTAGTAGGAACTAACCACTTGAGGATATACTTTATCTTTGTTGGATATATCTTAAGTTCCCCTCTACCAATCACATACCCTAAATACACCAAGCACTGTGAAGAAAAGTCACATTTCTTAAGGTTATCCAACAATTGATGATTTTTTAGAGTCTTTAACACCTGCATGAGATGTAAAATATGCTCTTCCTAGATAGATCTATAAACCAATATATCATATAATTACACCATCACAAATGAATCTCGAATGGGATGCAATACATGATTCATCAAATGCATAAATGTAGCTAGTAAAATACATAAACCAAAATACATTACTAGATCTTCATATAAACCTTGCATTGTCTTGAAGATGGTCTTCCAGGTGTCTTCTTCTTTAACTCATACTTGGTGGTATCGTGTTTTGAGATCCAAATTCATGAAGTACTTGGCATGCCACAATTGATCTAACAAATCATTGGTCCTAGGCAAAGGGTATTGATTCTTGAGGATGATCTTGTTCAAAGATCTATAGTTGATACACATTTGCAAAGTTCCATATTTCTTGTGTGCTATGATGATAGGTGACCCACAGGGTGTGGTGCTTGGTCGAACTACTTCATACTTTAACATTTGTTGCAATTGTTTCTTCACTTCATTTTCTTCCAAGATGGACTATCTGTATAGTCCAATATTTTGCAATGGGGAGTTAGGGAAAAGCTCCATCTCATGTTCCACTTCCCTATTTGGTGGTAACCCTCTAAGATCCTGAAACACTTCTTTGTATTCTTGCAACATTTCCTCCATCGACACAGTCTTGGACAAACTCCAATTTCTTGGCAAGAATTTAGTTACCGGATACCATTAGCATCATCGATCACTTTTACCTTTTAGTTTCTCCAATATGAGCTCTACCGTGGCTTTGGAAATTTTAGCAAGGCCACCTACTGCAATAAATTTATGTCGAAGGTCCTTACATTGACTAATATTTTCCATAATTGCACATATGTATGTCATTCTTATGTATGAGGTCAATTCCTATTTGGATATATTTGGCATCGCACTTCAATAGTTTTCCTTCTTAAAAAAATCGTGCACTCTACCTTAGTTAATTTGACTTCATGTGTGTGGTTGAATTGCTAGACCCCATGCAAATTTCACTCTTCACCAGGAGATTCCATCTTACATCTTACATATATGAAGAAAACATTATAGCATGTGGAAAGGTCACAATTTACATCTGCAAAGTATATAAGGTATGTAGACAATTTAAATCTACAAGGTAGACATTTACAATTTAGCTTTGCATTGTTATACCCATCAAAGTTTTGTTATCTTGTTTCCATGTTTTTGGTGCTTGTACTCAGTGTATTCTGTAGCACTGATATGGTTATTAAGAGGAAGAGCAGAGAAAGTAAAACATAACTTTTATTGGGTGTACAATAACACCTAAAATTAGAAATTACAGTGAATGGGGTAGGTTGAAAATATGATTACCCATATGATACAAAACATATGCCTTAGTGTTGGGTGAAAACTGCCTTAGTGTTTGGTGAAAATTGCTTTGTATTATTACAAAAGAAATGCATTTATTTCTAGGCTACAATGTGGGAATTGAACTTTGATGAGGATAACAAATTATCCTCAATCATTCGAACTAAATCCAATTAACACACAAAAATGCATATAACATCGTATGATGAATTACTTTCTCAATTTTAATGAACAATAAAAATAAAATAATCAACATAATAGTAGAAACAATATCACCTTGCATCATCCTACACTTAATTTGGTGGTGGGAAATCTTTGCCCATTAAAGACAAGCCCACCATCAATATCATTATATTTTAAATATATAATTATTTCATAAACTTTAATTTTGTAAAATGGTCAATGCATTCGCTTCAATGTAAATTTGGACAAAAACTTTATTTTATGTTGTTTAAATTTCCTTTCTGAATGCATAAATGGATTCAACATGCTGAAAAACCTCTGGGGAACTTGGATTATACAAACTTGGCCACTCAAATCTACAGATCCAACTATTCAGCACCGGATTTCGGGCAAAATCAAATGGAAAAAATGGCCAAAAACCCCCCAAAAAATAGAACTTTTAGACTACTGCCTTAACAATATAATTTATGGTTCAATTTCATTCTATATTAATGCTTTCATCTTTCTCCATACATAGCTTAGCCATTTACAAATAGAAGGGTATTATAGAAAGTGGGTGACCTCCTTTTTTTCGAAATTCCTCCCTTCACCACCTCCTCTAATACGATCAAATTTTCAATATCCATTATCCATATCAATTTTATATATATATTTTTTTAATATAATATTTATTTTTTAAGATTTATTAAAAATATGTAAAAATTAATTTACATCATTTTTTTAATATTTAATTAAAAAAAAATTATAATTATTATTTTATTTTAATTATTTTAATTAAAATAAAAAAAATTATGAAAATGAATTTCTTTTAATAGAAAAACTTCCTTTATATCTAACCACATGCTAAGTTGGATTTTTTTTATAAAACTATAATAATGAAATCATCTTTTATCGAAGAACTTTCATTGTATCTAACTTCCAAGACTAATTCCCTTAATCTTTTCTATCTCTTAAGATTTTCCCATAGAAATATTTTAATATTTTCTCACGCTTAATATTTTCCCATACAAATTTAGATTGAAAATAAGACATGTTATTAATAGAGTATATTGTTAATCTTTTCCCTTCTGTTTCTAACATACCATAATGTTTAGATGCAAGCATTTATCTATTTTTGCACCACACGATTAAAGATATCAATAATGTCTAAAATGCCTACTTACTTTTATAAAAAAATATGATTGTATATATTTGAAATGTAACTTGAAAAGTTAGTTTTATATTTTTGTTGATGTGATTTTTTTATTGTTATTAACATTAAAAATTGTGATAAATAAATAAGGAAGTGATTTCTTAAAATATTATTATATATTTTTTAAGATGATATTAATAAATGTTTGTAATACTAGTGAAAGGATTAATGAGAAAGATATATATAGAAAATAGAATATAGTCTAAGAGATTAGTTTAATTGGTTGTGGCCAATGATAAAAATAGATTATTTTTTATGTCCTCTTAAAAAATTTACAAAAACTTATCACAACTTATGTTATAAAATTTCTATTATGGTTTCATTAAGATATCTCTAAATAAAAAGTTTCCATCTCATTTTAAAATCCAAATCCACTTAAAGGAATCTATAGAAACTTCTCACGATTTCTATTGCAAAACCCTTATTATGATTCTTGTCAAGAAAATCTACAAAAGCTTATTAGATATGCCCCTCACAACAACCATGAAATATGTAATACTTGCACCTTTGAATAACTATGTAACTAAAGAATATAGGTGCATTCCATAGGTTGGGTTTATGTGTAAATTATATGAGATTCATTGTATTTAAAAGGTGTATTCCATGCATTGAATATACACATTTATATGTGTCATTATACTATATAACTAAATAATACAAGTACACTCCAGAAGTTGGGTTTATGTGTAAATTATATAAAGTTCATTGAATTTAAAAGGTGTATTCCATGCATGCATTGCATATGGAAATTTATATGTGTGTCCTTATATCTTTATGTATAAGGTTAGTTGAATTTAAAACACGTATTACATGTATTGAACATACACATTCATATAAATTTATCATCTAATTTCTCTCTTAAATATAATTTTTTCATTTAAATTTATTTTGAAGTTTGAAAGGATTTATATCGATGGTTTAAGATATTAATTTATTATTTAAATTTATTTTGAAAGTAGAAATTTATTCCTTACATTTATTATGAAGTTTAAAAAGATTTGTATTGATGGTTTAGTTGATGGATAAATAGATATATTTTGTTACGGTATTTAGATAGATAAATTGACTTTATTAAATATGTATAATGGTTATATATAATTCGATACA
>JZKD02S1667483.1:12595-26142 GCA_000966675.3 Picea glauca
ACCTTATATCCTTTTTCAATGAGTTGTCCTACACTTAACAAATTATGTTTTAAGTCTGGAACATGATAGACATTACATATGTCTTTCTTTACATTCTGTTTAGTAAGAATAGGAAGAGTTCCTTTTCCTTGAACTTTAACTAAATGATCATTTCCAAGAGTAATATCAGATGAGATTGAAGAATCAAGGCATGAAAGTAATTCTTTGTTACCTGTCACGTGATTGCTGCATCCACTATCCAGCAACCAGAGATCTTTAGGTTGTTGTTCAGTGTTGTGGCATGAGAGAAACATACCTCCTGAGTTTTCTCCCGTGTGATTTGACACATGTTTTTTGCCTGATAGCTGATCTGCTTGCTTCTTCCTGCATTCAGATTCATAGTGCCCATACTTGTTGCAGTAATAACATTGTATACTTGTTTTGTCATTTGACCTTCTCCCTCAGCCTCTGTGAGGCTGGAAATTCTGATGTTGATTTTGTTGTTGCTATCTTTGACCTTGGAAGTTTTGATTCTGATGTTGTTGTCTGTTACCTCCAGTGGAATGAGAGTTATTTTGATTTCTCCCTCTTCCTTGGTAACCTCTGCTTCTTCCTCTGCCTCTCCCTCTGCTGAAGGAGAATTGAGTTTTGAATGCATTTGAGATTGACTCATCTGTAAGATGCAGTCTGGTCTCATGTGTCACTAGAGAACCAATTAACTCATCTTTTGAAAAACTTGACAGATCCTTGGATTCAAGGATTGCTGTTACAACCATTTCAAATTTCTTGGGTAGACTTCTGAGAATTTTCTCAACTATTCGTTGATCAGTGATGGTTTCACCAATCAGTCTGATCTGGTTCACTATTCCCATGACTCTGGTCATGAACTGATCCACTGTTTCGGACTATGTCATTCTGAGAGTCTCGAATTGTGTCCACAAGGTCTGCAGTTTAACTGTTTTGACCCTGTCATTTCCTTGGTAGGAAGATTTGAGGATGTCCCAAGCCTGTTTGGAAGTACCAACACCTGTGATTTTCGAGAAAATTGAATCATCCACAGAGTTTTGAATCCAGAATTTTGCTTTGTTTTCTTTGGTCCTCAGAGTTGCCTCAACAATTCTCTGCGCATTTGTCATGGCAGTGAGGGTGGCTGGATCTGGTTCCACATATCCAAGATCCATTGGTTCCCAACACTCTTGTGCTTGCAAGAACGACCTCATTCGAGGAGACCAAAATTCGTAATTCTTACCAAGAATAATCGGACCCGGAGTTGGTCCTAGATTGCTAGACGATGCCATGATTTTTGAATTTTAAATTTTTTTACAGAAGTACAGAGGAAAATGGTGTATTTACCTCCGATCGATGAAGCGTCGATTTGCCGATGGCCGATGGGAGCTTATCGGGATTGAATTGTCCCTTTGGTCTCCTTCCAATGTGACCACGTGCCTTTCTTTTAAAGCGCTACCGGATTTTCCCGTTTCTTTGGCTTTCAAATCGCCGAAATGTGAAAATTTGCCTTTGGACTTTTCAACAGTCCAGATCGTGCAGTGATCTGACGGTCCATATCGTATCGGGATATCGTGAATCTGGATTTTACGATTTCTAATGACAAGTTCTTCTGTCCCTTCGATTCCCCGATCTTCGATTTTTCGATGGCGTGCTTCCTTTCGAGACTTTCCCGATTCCTCTGATCACTGCCACGCATCCCAACAGATGGACGGTCGTGATCTCTCCTCGCGATTTCGCGATTTGATGTGTCCCGGACGTCTCATCTCCAGGATCCGCGAAGTGTCGATCGCCGATTGACTCGTTTGACGAGATGACGTCAGCTGGGCCCTAACACAGAGGCTTTCCTCCTGTCGGGATTTCGGACATCGAAATTCCGAAATGCTCGTGTTTCTTGTCCTCAAGATTCGTGATTTTCTTAATCCCGATTTGCCGATGGAGTCGCCTTTGTTGCTAATTTTCCGAAATCCTCGATCTTTGCCACGTGTCCTGAATAGATGGATGGCTCAGATTTGCATCGGGGATTTCACTGGAAAGAAACCCGATCACTTGTTCTCAGGATTCCCAATTTTTCGAATCCCGATATGCCGATGGGTCTTTCCTCTTCGGGACGTTTTTCGAGTCCCCGGATTTACGACACGCGTCCTTAAAAGATGGGTGGTCCTGATTCAACCTCAGGATATCGCGACTTGCGATGCTCCAAATTTCTGTCAACGTGAAACCGCGATTGACGAAACGCCGATGGTTTCCTTGATGTCCTCCGTGTCCAGTCAAATGGACGGCTTAGATCTGATCGCGATTTCGCAAGTTGCGACGCCAAATTTCTTTGACAACTTAAAACCCCAAATGTCGATATGCCGACGGGCGCTATGATGTTCGCCACGTGTCCGGACAAACGGACAGCTGAGATCTTATCGCTATATCGTGTATCGTGATTTCGCGAGTTGTGAAGTCCTGTTGCAATGGTCTTTGAAAACCCCGAACTCCGAAATGCCGATTTGACGATGCGTTGATCTGTTGCCACCTATCTTTGACGATTCTTGAAAAGATTACAAGAATCTTTAGGGTTTCTTCTCTCTCGATCTCTTCGTCCAAGATCTTTCGAGCGTTGTATGCTCTACTTCCTCCGCAAGCTTCTTACGACGATCTTTAAAGAGTATTGCAGACAGCTTTCCAAACCTTGTGAAAAGTCTGTGTCGCGTTCTCTCAAGATGCATGTAAGCTCTGCGCTGTGAGGATCCAGACTGTGTGAAGAGGCTTACTGTTGAAGCTCTGATACCATGATAAATTGTGAGGCAAAGAGAAATGCAGAGGGGAAAGAACAGAACAGTATATTGAGATGTATGAAAAAGTACAGAACCACTTACAATGCAAGATGGTTGAGCTAAATATGCTCAAGCAAGACAAAAATAGAAAGTACAACTGTTGAGATTACATTATGTTTAACAGTTTTCAGTATTTTGTTTTTGTAACTGATTGTTATTTAAATAATTGTGATTGATAAGAATCCAAGGGATTACATTGTTTTCAGTATTTTGTTTTTGTAAATGATTGTTATTTAAATCACTGTAATATATAAAAAGCTAGCTAAAATAAAATAAAAAAATTATGTTTACAGGAATGCAAAGGCCCTATGCTGGATGAAATCATTGAATATGTTAAATTTCTACAGCAGCAAGTTAAGGTTGGTGGGTGAATATGATGCTGGATGAAATCATTGAATATTTAAATTGAATATGTTAAATTTGCAAGATTGACATTCTGCAGCTTATGATAGTAGTCGGTGCAGTTGCGCCTCTAGTTGCTAATGTTCCAGCTGAGGTACACACCTAATTGTTGGTTTTTATTAGAATTACTCCTTTAGTGGAATTGTTTGCTGATGTCATCGTTTCTGGGTTTCCTCAGGGATGTGGTAGACAAGCGGCTATGGGTCAAGCTAGTCGCTCACTATTAAGTATAGACTTTTAGAACACTGTTTTCAAGTACATGGAGATGGATATGAAAGCAACTGAGGATTATTTACAAAGTAAAGGGTTTTGTTTGATTCCAAYTGCACAGCCAACTGTCATATCGAATGGAACTACAAAGCCACAASTCGGATCTCGGGGTACAAATTTTGATGACAGGCAAAGCTCAGGCAAGCAGCCCGCTTCAAAAACTGTCCATAGTTTTCCTGGTATTGTTGGAATGGGATCYGCTGGATCTCACAGTGATTTCCATTTAAAGGAAAACTWAATAATAAAGAGAGGCCTGAAACGTTCTCCCTGATGAGTCAAATGGAGCAG
This sequence comes from Picea glauca, assembly GCA_000966675.3. Classification (NCBI taxonomy): domain Eukaryota; kingdom Viridiplantae; phylum Streptophyta; class Pinopsida; order Pinales; family Pinaceae; genus Picea; species Picea glauca. The sequence continues at coordinate 16,366 of JZKD02S1667483.1, forward strand.
AATTTAGGATACTATCTAKCTTAAGMAAAATTGTGAAAAAGGGATAGCTAAGATATCCTGAGTCCAATAAAGTTACTTTCAAAGTAAATTCCATGCTGAAGTATCCTGATTTATGCATGCTGGTAGGTATTTTGAGATTCCCTTACTGATTGTTTCTACAAACGAAAATCCCTTGTAATGAATTTCTGTTCCTTATCAAATTGGATGTGTGTGGATTTACATTGTTCTCTAATTATTTTGTTCCTACGGAACTATGTTTTTGTGTATGTGCTTCATTTTTATCCCTGTGAATCTGTAATATTCCTGCTATAATTCGTTTCGTTTACTGTGATTGAATTGACGGCAATTTTCATGCAATTAACATCTTGTTTCCATTTTAACAAGATATCTTAAACCGTTTTAACAAGATATCTTAAAAAATGGAAAGTATCCTGGCAGTTTAAATGACCTGGTCATGCTTTAAAGGTTCAAAGGTGTCTCTTATGGAGTTTTTTTTGTTTTTTGATAAGTTGATTTTGTATGTCATTTTAAATTAATGAAGAAAAGTGACCTTGATGAAATTATCTAGGGTTATTTGTTACAATTATTTCATCAACAAAAGAAGAATACATGGCTTTTGATAAGTTGATTTTGTATGTTATTTTAAATTAATGAAGAAAAGTGACCTTGATGAAATTATCTAGGGTTATTTGTTACAATTATTTCATCAACAAAAGAAGAATACATGGCTTAAAATTAAGGCATTTGAAATAATTCATTCTTCATTATAAACACATATTGTGAAAATATTTAAAATCAGCCTTGAATCACTTTAAAAAAAACTTTGAACAGGTTTATCCATATCAAGTTTGAATGAATGGAACCCTACACAGCCATCATATATAATATATAATTTTTTTAAATTGATTGTTTTAAAATTGGGGAATTACAATATGTTGATAAAAATTACAATATCTTGTATAAAAAAACAAGGTATTTATTTTTATAATTATGAATATATTTTTATTAAAATTATTGCATTGGTGGAATTTATGAAATTTATTACATTAAGTGGAGTTTTGAAAATTGTTGTTTTCTCATTCATTAAACATATTGCGATAACAAAATGTCAATTATATAGTACTTTTTTTTATAAGTTGTTTTTTAATATTCAATTAAAACTGAAGGAGAGAGATAGATTCATTAAACATATTGGAATGACAAAATGACAATTGTGTAGTAATAAATTATTTTCCTTACAAGCTATTATCTGATATTCAATTTTTTTATATTCATTTAAAACTGAAGGAGATAAGTAGGTTCATTAAACATATTGGAATGACAAAATTACAATTGCATAAAAATATATTATTTTCCTTACACATTGTTCTCTAATATTCAATTATCACTAAAGGAGAGAGAGGTGGAATTTTGTATAATCTTCAAATGAATTGCTTATCAATCTGGTAGCTGAATAAAATAGAGAGAACAGATAGAGATAAAGCACATTTAATATAGGTTTAAAAAGAATAGATAGAAGGCATGTAATATTTCTTTTTACATTTAATTTATGTTTTGTTTTATTATTTTATGTAAAATATGTGTGCATAGTGATGATATTAAATGTTTTATTTCTTTATTTTCAATATTGTAGGGACCATTATTCAATTATCATTGAAGGAGAGAGAAGTAGAATTTAGTATAATCTTCAAATGAATTGTTTATCAATCTAGTGGCTGAATAAAAAAGAGAGAACAGATAGAGTTCATTTAATATAGATTTAGAAAGGATAGATAGAAGACATTTAATATTTTTTTCCATTTAATTTATTTTTTGTTTTACTAATCTATATAAAATATGTGCATACATATTTAGTGATAATATTAATTGTTTTTTTTTTTCTCTATTTCGTGACTCTCCATGATTTCAAGAAATTTTACATCTCTGAGAATTAGTTTCTTTGAGATTGGATTGTAGAGCCTCTAAGATTTTGATGTTTCAGTGTAGCTAGTAAAGATGCATTTCTCACTTATATCATCCATTTTATTCCTTAATTCGGAAGCTATGTGAGAGTATGCTATGCATCCAAATGTCTTGAGATAACATTTAGCCTTGTCCCACTCCATGCTTCTTGAGGGACCTTCATCTTGAGACTGGTGGTTGGAGAACTATTCAGTAGATAAACTGAGCATGCTAATGCTTCAAGCCAAACTATCTTTGAGATACATTTCTCTTTGAGAAGGCTTCTTGCCATGTTCATTATTGTTTGATTTTTCCTTTTGACCACTCCATTTTGTTGTGGAGTATTCCTGGATGTACTTTTCATGATGATGCCTTGTGATTTGCAGAAATTTGCAAATTATTTGGAATTGTATTCTCCTCCTACATCTGAACTGATAACTTTTACATATTTGTCACTCTGTTTTTCAGCTTCAACTTTGAATTCTTTGAACTTTGCAAAGGTTTCACACTTGTGTCTTAGAAAATAGATTCAAATTTTCCTCCTAAAGTCATCAATAAACGTTAGAAAGTAAACACTACCACCTATTGATTTTTTTTGCATTGGTCCACATAGGTGAGTGTGAACCAACTTTAAGTGTTGTTTGGATTGAGAGGAGGACTGTGGAAAACTAGTTATGTTATGTTTTCCATGTATGCAAGACTCACATGTGGTATTTTGTTCTGTAGAGATAGGTAGACCTTTGACGATGGAATGCTTATGTAGAAGACCTAGACTCTGAAAGGGTAGATGTCCAAATCTTGTATGCCAAACCATAGTTTCATTGGAGGTGGATGCACTTTGTGCATATGATTGGATCAGATTTGTAGTTTTGAGGGTAATGAGAAACATTCTATTCCTACTAATGTGGATTTCAGAGATCAATTTACTGATGGGGATTTTATCATGTATCCTACACGATGCTCCTTCAAAAAGTAACTTATAGCCATGTTCAATTACTTGTCCTACACTTAACATATTATGTTTCAGATTTAGAACATGATAGATATTGTTTATATCTTTCTTCACATTTTGTTTAGTAAGAATAGGTAAAGTTCATTTTCCTTGAACTGTGACTAAGGAATCATTTCCAAGTGTAATATCATATGAAATATAAGAATCAATGGATGAGAGTAAATCTTTGTTACCTGTCATATGATTGTTGCAACCACTGTCCAATAACCATAGATATTTATGTCATTCTTCAGTCTTGTGGCATGAGAGAAACATACCATCTGAGGTTTCTCCTTCATGATTTGAGACATGTGCTCTGCCTGAGAGTTGATCTACTTGCTTCTTCCAACATTCAGATCCATAGTGCACATACCTTTTGCAGTAATAGCATTTTATGTTTGATTTGTCATTTGATCTTCTCCCTTTGACTCTTTGAGGCTGAAAATTTTGATTCTGGTTTTGTTCTCTATGACCTTAGAAATTATGATTCTAGTTTCGTTGTCTGTGACCTTCACTTGAGTGATGGTTACTTGCACTTCTGCCTCCTCCTTGGTGACCTCTTCCACTACCTCTACCTCTGTTGAAGGAGAATTGAGTCTTGAAGGCATTGGCTATTGACTCATCTTCAAGATGTAGTCTGGTCTTATGTGTCAATAGAGAGCCCATTAATTCATCTATTGAAAAACTTGATAGATCATTGGATTCAAGGATAGATGTAACAACCATTTCAAATTTATTTGGTAGACTTTTGAGGAATTTCTCAACAATTATTTGATCAGGGATTTCTTCACCAGTCTATTGGTTTACAATTCTCATTACTCTGGTCATAAATTGATTAATGTTTTTAGACTCTCTACTTTGTAAATTCTCAAAATGCATCCTCAAGGTATGCAACTTGACTATTTTGACCCTGTCATTTCCTTGGTAAGATAATTTAAGGATGTCCCAGGCCTGTTTTGAAGTAACAACGACTATTATTTTTGGGAAAATCGAGTCATCTACTGAGTTTTGAATCCATAATTATGCCTTATTATCTGTGTTCCTATAGATTTCCTAAGTAGTTCTTTGTTGATTTTTCATGGCAGTAAGGTCTGTTGGATCTGTTTCTGCGTAGCCAAGATTTATTGTATCCCAACACACTTGTGCTTGTAAGAAGGATCTCATTCTAATAGACCAAAACTCATAATTCTTTCCAAGAAGAAGCAATCTTTGTGTTGGTCCTAAGTTCCTAGAGGTGGCCATCTTTGAAAATAAATTTAATAGAAAATAGTGTTAGATATTTTCGGGCTTACATGTTTCCTGTGCATAAGACCAGGTCCATGAAATCCCATGTGTGACTTCGGGTCGAATAACACAGGGTATACTTCTTCTTTAACTTCGATCTGGCTAGATGTGACTATCGGAGCGCGATATCTACGGATTCAGATATCTCACCTCTATTATTTAGTAGTTGTAGCCCCTCTAATGGAAAGATTCAGGGCTACCTGAGTTTACTCGAGAGCCAAAAAAAATTGGTGTTTAGCTTCTCATGTGATTGGGGGCTGAAAAACAAGCGCTTCGAGATTTCGAGCTTTCGGGCTTTGGGCATTAAGACACATGAAGATCACAGTTCCTTCGAATAGATGAATTGTCGAATAAAGGATCTGTTGCAAATATCAATGATGCTTGTTGTTTTGAGATTAACGGGCCTCAGTTATTTCAAGAATTCGGGCCTTTGGGGCTCCAGATGATATTCCTTTCTTACCTCGCAATCCTCTAAAATTGTGGACCTCCAAAGAAGGGAAGAGATCGATGGTCTCAATTATTCATTGAGATCTACGACTCAAAATTATTTCGGGAGTTCGGGCTGCCAATATACTTCACCTCCCGCAATCACAATACTCGCGAAGTGTCGAGGCAGTGAATTATCCGTAGAGGTGTATATCCAATAATTCTTAGGCCTCTCCAAATGAACGAGCAATATCTTCTTTGGAACTCCGACATGAGGGAGTTTTCGACTACTAATACGCACTGACCTACAAAGTGTGAGATCTTCCTCTGCGTGGCCTCTTGAGTGGATGGCTCAGATTAACTTCAGAATCCCAGGCTTCGAGAATATCTACTTTATGTTTTCGACTCTCCTATGAAGTGCTCTAACTCTGAGGTTCTCTAGATACGAAGTGTGGTATCACGTGACGCGTGTCCCTTCTGGCTTCAAAGGTCCATATCTACTTCGATTCTTTGTTCCTTCAGGAGTTTGATTACCTTATTTTTCTATTTCCCCGGAACAGTGAACCAGAGAAGCACTGATTGTCTGACATGTGTTCACTTCTTGGATCGACGGACAGGATTTGTTTTGGACTTCATAACTTTGAAATATTTTGAATCCATTGCAACCTTTGCACCAAATCGTCGAATACGTGAAGCTCGACGGTTAAACCCTCCGCACATTTTATGGATCTACTCTAGCTCTTTGGAGGTTTCGGCCTTGAGGAATCCTTTACTCCTTAGCTTCTGATTGCTTCCTCCAGAAGTGAAAGATCGCGTGATGCGTGTCACATTTTTTAAAATCAACGACCACGAGTGACTGCAGAGACACAACTCGCTCATTCTTTAATTTCCTTCCTGATCTCCGAAAGTGAAGATGCTCGTTTGAGGTGGGATTGATATCCATAGTTGATCTATTTATCTAGAAATATCAACGATCATGAGCGATAGCATGCCCACAAATTGATCACGTTTTAATTTTCTACCTGATCCCTGCAATGCGAAGATGCACATTCATATTGAGATCTATATCCGTCATTGATCTATTGATCTAGCAAGATCAACGATCCTTAGAGATAGTGAGTTCATAAATTGCACAAACTTTAATTTTCTTCCTGATCCCCACAATGCGTCCCCACCATCGATCTCTCTCTGATGAGATCTCATGTTCGTGGCTTAATATTTACTTGATCTAACGCTTGATCTTGCTCATGCTCAAATCTTACGGCTGGAAAAAAAATTCTCCTTACCTGCGGGCTCGTCGTTTATGAGATTAATTAATGGCTCATATTTGTTAAAAGGGATGATCTTACGGTTGCTAAGCTTGTCTTTTTCTTCTTCTGGAAAAACTTTATCCTTAAGAAATAATTTCGCGAATCTTTCATGGATTCCTTAAATGCTCATGGATATTTAAATTCTTTTTGTCCTTCTGTTGCTTCTGATTCCTCTCGATTTTTTTCTCCAATGATATTTTGAGCGTATTGTGGACTACAAACCTCTCTCCAATATGTGTGAAGATTATTGCATCTCGTGCTCTCATCCATGAGACAATGTAAGCTTTTGTAACGACCCTGGTCTTTTAGTTACGACAACAACCTCTCATAACAAGTGCAATTTTTTATTTTCTTTTTGTGTGTGTGTGTATAAGGGTAATAAAGACATTAAACTCTGCATCGTAACATGACAATGATGCAATGCATGCAACTCACGCAACAACACATAACAGCCTAAGAAGCACAACAAGCATTAGGATGCAAGGAACAACAATCAACAGATAAAAATAAGACTGAATTCCCCCCCGTCCTACCCCGCAATGGTTAGGACCTCTAGGACACATAAGCAACGCTCAAGCTCAGTTTCTCATCGATTTTGACCATTTAAGGTCTCAAGGATGGCGACTATTCTGAGGAACAAGGAGGTGACTACATCCCGCCTGACACAAGCAGACTAAAACTCAATATGGTAAGTCAACAACATCAATGATGATCAATGCACGATAGTGTTCTAAGAATCAATCACACATCACCTAAATTCCAAGGTGCAAGAGAATTTGATTACTAAATTCATCATAAAACGCCATAAGTTCGTGCACAAATTCTATTATAAACTTACAATTCGATCATACGTCAGCATCTCCTAAGGGCGCAATAGAATCCTACTTGATTTGAAGGGTGCTAATAGAACAATTGCATAATCAACCATGCTTCTCATTTATTCATGACACAATGAAACTATCAAATTTATTCAAGGCGCAAGTGAATTAAGAGCTACATAACCACGACTCCAACATTTCTCCAATCAACTGTAGTTATTATACATTCCAATTGGACATTCAAATTTTATCCAATCCTCAACCTACTAGTCATTAACATTAATTGAAACATTACTAAAATAAAGTAGCTTGCTATTTAGTATATGCTAACTAAAACAAAGTAGACTATTGTTATGAAACATTAGAAGGATTGCTATTGTTAAACACTAACTAAAACAAGTAGATTGTCGTTGATGTTGTCGCATTGGTAACATATATCTAATATTGTTTCAATATAGGACTACTTTCTTTCTACATTAACATATACTATCCTGTGTACATATTGTTATCGAAGTAATCGGTAGGTGTAGACACTAACATATCTCCCTAGATCCACTTGGATCTAGAACAAAACAGGATAGAACATGACTCTTTTCCTAAGTTATGACCATTGAAATAGCTAGTAAGGAAGAACAAGTGACATACCTTTATATCGCCTCCTTCGGTCTTTGTTGCTCCCGCTTCACTCCGGTGATCTCGTGAAGTCAAGACCAAGACAACACAAACCAATCAAAGTGAAGATAGCACAATGTATTCAATCGTCAACTTATGTGTATGATTAAGGAATTACACAATAAAGTAAGAATGACTTTATGGGAAAAGGACATGTCGTTGTATCATATTAATCGAAAGTAGAAGATACAACCTGATCGCCTTGATGTCGCAAGCTTCCTTTTGGTGACTCTTGGTTCTAGCACACACACTTTCTCGATCCTTTCATGAAGAAGATCCAATTCCTCTTGATAGACTTGCTAGAGTCTCCAAGTTCCTATTCAGGTTAGGTTCTTCACACAATTCCTTCACCAATTCTCCAATTAATCTTGCTTAACCTTTTCCATGAGAATCCTTTCAATATATAGGATAGGATGAGATGGTTACATGGATGAGAATGATCCCACCAAATCAGAGAAACCAGTAAAATGATAACCATTCGAATACCGACCCATTCTCTAGAAGATTCCCTTCTAGAACCATTGAGAGTTCATCCTTTTTCCAAGCTTGAGAACAATTTCACACCCTAGGTATGTAGCAAAATGCGAGGAGTTCGCACCCTAGCTGAAGGTAGCTTGCGATAATGGGTCATTCTCGCACCCTAGGCTATAAGCATCCTACAAACTCACTTTAAAAATGTGTTTTCTGGAAGGAGATGAATGCCACTTTTCTCAGGATAAAGTTCTTGTTGGGAGATTGATTACACTATTGTTAATACACCACCTAGATGACCAAAATCATGTGTAACAGAATGCCCCCCAAACTATGAGTCCAGAATCAGTGACAACCGAAATACTTTGTAAACTACGTGTGTGTGTCGAAAACCAGGAGTGCACCTAATCAGAAACCTGCGAACAACTAAGCATCTGCAGAATATCATACTATTTCTGAGGTAGGCATTCCCATACTCAGATCATGGACAAATGACACTATAAGCATAGTTCATGGCCACCAATCATACACTGTGGATCCATGCCATCAAAATATGACATAGCCACCAGGAATACACTGTGGATCTATGCAAGAAAATTCAAATTGACACGACATAGCCCCGAGACATACAAAGTGGATCTATGTGTCAGCAAATTATACATATCCCATTGCAACCTGGACCAAAGATATGAGATCTAGGGTCTTCAATTCCATCGCTCGAAAGTATGAATCTAACCATGTGATTACATGTGTTGAAGTCGAACATGGTAGAAACCACTTGATTACCTGTCATTGATGAAACCGTTAACAAGTGCGATGGAAATCACCATTAATGTCAATGACTCCCAAGGTACACTATTACAATCCACCAAATGTGAATGAATGAGTTGAGGTCGAACATCCGACATAATCTTTCTATCAGGGGTCAATGATGTAAACCCACTATTAAAAGAGAGGAAACCTGCCATTGTGGCATGCAAGTTCCAAGGTACCAAAGAATTTCTAAGTCTTGTTTCTTGATAATGAGTTGGAGTCAATGGAACAAAACTCGTCACAGGAGGGCCTTGATGTATCCCCCATAAATGACACAAAATGAGTAATAGATTTTGAAGGTGAAATAGAGTATGATGTAACTTGGATTGGACACAGGGAAGGCCGACACGGAGAGAATGGACAACTGCAGATGGCCGACTCAATAGAGGTTTCAGATGGACTTCTCTTGAACATATGAATGACATGACCAATGATTTGGCAGCATTGACTCAGAGACGACCCAGGATATGACCTTGTAGCAAATTGAATGAGAGACAAATGGATTTCCCAAATCGGATTCAAATAATGAATAGGGGGGTGTCGTGTTCAAGAGCGACAATTACTACCAATTAATATGAATACAAGAACACATCCCTTTCCCAAATTTTCCCCTACCATTTCTGTCGAGTACCTCTTTATTTTTACGCAAGATTGAGGAGGATAACATATGGTTTTTGATGTAATCTCATCCTTCGGATGAGTCCTTTGGAGTATGTTTAACGAACCCTAGGAAGGAGTGGTTCGGTTCCATTACGGGTCTGTCGATGATTGTTTAACAAGTCAAAAGATAGAAAACTCGAATGTTTTTCATGATTATAGAGTCTGGAAAAACACTTAAAAGAGAACTCTCTCGGTTTCTTTTTCATAAAATAGTCTGATGAGACCGAAAAAGAGATAAATTATCACCAAACAGACTCTTTCCTCAAATACTTTATTGAGCGTGAAAATAGCAAGGTCGCTCGGCAATCTTTTCATGTTTAGAGAGTCTGAAAAGAGCTTAAAGAGGACTCCAGGGGGGTTCCTTTTTCGTATAACCTTGTTGAGCCCGAAA
>JZKD02S1667483.1:50579-72773 GCA_000966675.3 Picea glauca
TGTAAAGCTTAGCCATAGGCATAGGCAAGCTATATTCCCCAAGAGGTTGTTGGTCCAAAGCTTAGCCATAGGCAAGGCAAGCTATATTCCCCAGGTGTTTAGTAAGCCCTGTTGAACAGGCCTACATGGATTAGAGTGATCAAGTAGTGTGTATCCCTCTTAGGCATAAAGAGTGGATGTGGCATCAAGCTGTGGAATTAACCACTAGGTAGGTACGAGGGTGGCAGGTGTACTCATATCTAAGTTTGATGGTGATAGAGAAGTTAGATCTTCGATTAAGGGGAGGATTGTAAGATTAAGTAATCTCAAAGTGTGAGTTTGTTCGGACCATGTTATCTAAAATGCTCATGTAATTAGTGGTAGAAATTAAGGGGGAGTGTTAGAAAAAGTTAATTTCTACCTAACCCGAAGCTTCCACCAACTTTGAGAGAGCTCTAGTGTCATATCCACCGACAATCCACCAACGCTCTGAGAACCTTATGGACGCTCGAGAGTTTTCTAAAGACCTCTATTTATAGAGGCATATGTAAACATTTCAATCAAGCAATTGAATTACTTTTGTGGATTATTTGTCTGTGTTATGACCCCTTCAATTTCTTACAACCCAAACTGTCGAAAAAAACCTATTGACCGGGATCAACAAGATTTTGTTTGGCGAGGTGGATTCTAGGTTATCATTTGATGTCACTAAAGACAGATATCATAATTCTTTAAAAATAAATATCACTTGAACAGATTCTAGGTTATCATTTAATGTCACTGAAGACAGATATCGTGATGCTTTAAAAATAAATATCACTCGAATATGATCATTTCGATCTGCGTGAAACTATTTACCTATGCTACAATGCATGTAGCAGCTGCCCCTGCATCCTCTCCACTTGGTTTGCATGCATCACAATCACTTGGGTTCGATTCTCCCTTTGTAGCAGTTTATGTTGCAGAGGTAAAGGTACACTGAAAGGTAAAGGCATACAAAGATTGGTGATTGATAAGAATCCAAGGGATTACATTCTATTTAGTATTTTATTTTTGTAACTGATTTTTATTTAAATCACAGTGATGTATAAGAATCCAAGGGATTACATTGTTTTCAGTATTTTGTTTTTGTAAATGATTGTTATTTAAATCACTGTAATATATAGAAAGCTAGCTAAAATAAAATAAAAAAATTATGTTTGCAGGAATACAAAGGCCCTATGCTAGATGAAATCATTGAATGTGTTAAATTTCTATAGCAGCAGGTTAAGGTTGGTGGGAGAATATGATGCTCGATGAAATCATTGAATATTTAAATTGAATATGTTAAATTTGCAAGATTGACATTCTGCAGCCTATGATAGTAGTCTTTGTTCTTAAAACTCAATTGTTTTGTAGGGGGCAGGAGTAAGCTTGGTGGTACGGGTGCAATTGCGCCTCTAGTTGCTAATGTTCCAACTGAGGTACATGCCTCATTGTTGGTTTTTATTAGAATTACTCCTTTAGTGGAATTGTTTGTTGATGTTATCATTTCAATAAGTGCAAATTTTTTATTTTGTGTGTGTGTGTGTGTACAAGGGTAATAAAGACATTAAACTCTGCATCGCAACACGACAATGACGCAACGCATGCAACTCACACAACAACACATAACAGCCTAACAAGGACAACAAGCATCAGGATGCAAGGAACAACAATCAACAGATAAAAATAAGACTCACTTCCCCCTCGTCCTACCCTGCAATGGTTAGGACCTCTAGGACACATAAGAAATGCTCAAGCCCAGGTTCCCATCGATTTTGACCATTTAAGGTCTCAAGGTTGGCGACTATTCTGAGGAACAAGGAGGTGACTACACCTCGCCCGACACAAGCAGACTAAAACTCAATATGCTAAGTCAACAACATCAATGATGATCAATGCACGATAGTGTTCTAAGAATCAATCACACATCAAATAAATTCCAAGGTGCAAGAGAATTTGATTAATAAATTCATCATAAAACGCCATAAGTTCATGCACAAATTCTATTATAAACTTACAATCAGCATATCCTAAGGGTGCAATAGAATCCTACTTGATTTGAAGGGCGCTAATAGAACAATTACATAATCAACCATGCTTCTCATTTATTCATGACGCAATGCAACTATGAAATTTATTCAAGGCGCAAGTGAATTAAGAGCTACATAACCATGACTCCAACATTTCTCCAATCAACTGTAGTCATTATACATTCCAATTGGACATTCAAATTTTATCCAATCCTCAACCTACTAGTCATTAACATTAATTGAAACATTACTAAAATAAAGTAGCTTGTTATTTAGTATATGCTAACTAAAACAAAGTAGACTATTGTTATGAAACATTAGATGGATTGCTATTGTTAAACACTAACTAAAACAAGTAGATTGCCATTGATGTTGTAGCATTGGTAATATATATCTAATATTGTTTCAATATAGGCTTACTTTATTTCTACATTAACATACACTATCCTGTGTACATATTGTTATCAAACTAATCGGTAGGTGCAAACACTAACAGATCTCCCTAGATCCACCTCGATCTAGAACAAAACAGGACAGGACATGACTCTTTCCCTAAGTTATGACCATTGAAATAGCCAGTAAGGAGGAACCAATGACATACCTTTATATCGCTTCCTTGGGTACTTGTTGCTCCCGCTTCGCTCCGGTGCTCTTGTGAAGTCAAGACCAAGACAACACAAACCAATCAAAATGAAGATAGCAAAATGTATTCAATCGTCAACTTATGTGTATGATCAAGGAATTACACAATAAAGTAAGAATGACTTTATGGGAAAAGGACATGTCGTTGTATCATATTAATCGAATATAGAAGATACAACCTGATCGCCTTGATGTCGCAAGCTTCCTTTCAGTGACTCTTGGTTCCAACACACACACTTGCTCGATCCTTGCATGAAGAAGATCCAATTCCTCTTGATAGACTTGCTACAGTCTCCATGTTCCTGTTCAGGTTGGGTTCTTCACACAATTCCTTCACCAATTCTCCAATTAATCTTGCTTAACCTTTTCCATGAGAATCCTTTCAATATATAAGACTGGATGAGATGGTTACATGGATGAGAATGATCCCACCAAATCAGGGAAACCAGTAAAATGATAACCATTCGAATACCAGCCCATTCTCTAGAAGATTCCCTTCTAGAACCATCGAGACTTCATCCTTTTTCCAAGCTTGAGAACAAGTTCGCACCCTAGGTATGCAGCACAGTGCGAGGAGTTCGCACCCTAGCTGAAGGTAGCCTGCGAGAATTGGTCATTCTCGCACCCCAGGCTATAAGCAACCTGCGAACTCACTTTCGAAATGTGTTTTCTGGAAGGAGATGAATGCCACTTTTCTCAGGATAAAGTTCTTGTTGGGAGCTTGATTACACCATTGTTAATACACCACCTAGATGACCAAAATCATGTATAACAGAATGCCCCCCAAAGTATGAGGCCGAAATCAGTGACAACCTAAATACTTTGTAAACTGTGTGTGTCTGTCGGAAACTAGGAACGCACCTAATCGGAAACCTACGAACAACCAAGCATCTGCAAAATATCATACTATTTCTGAAGTAGGCAGTCCCATACTCAAATCACAAAAAAATGACACTATAAGCATAGGTCATGGCCACCAATCATACACTATGGATCCATGGCGTCAAAATATCACATAGCCACCAGGAATACACTGTGGATCTATGCAAGAAAATTCAAATTGAGATGACATAGCCATGAGACATACAAAGTGGATCTATGTGTCAGCAAATTATACATATCCCATCGCAACCTGGACCAAAGAGATGAGATCGAGGATATTCAATCCCGTCACCCGAAAGTATGAATCTAACCATGTGATTACATGTGTTGAAGTCGAACATGGTAGAAACCACTTGATTATCGGCCATTGATGAAACTGTTAACAAGTGCGATGGAAATCACCATTAATGTCAATGACTCCCAAGGTACACTAGTAGAATCCACCGAATGTGAATGAATGAGTTGATGTTGAACATCCGATGGAATCTTTCGATCAGGGGTCAATGAAGTAAACCCACTGTCAAAAGTGAGGAAACATGCCATTGAGGCATGCAAGTTCCAAGGTACCAAATAATTTCTAAGTCTTGTTTCCAGATAATGAGTTGGAGTCAACGAAACAAAACTCATCACAAGAGGGCCTTGATGTATCCCTCATCAATGACACGAAATGAGTAACAGGTTTTGAAGGTGAAACAGAGTATGATGTAACTTGGACTGGACACAGGGAAGGCCGACACAGAGAGAATGGACAACTACAGATGGCTGACTCAATAGAGGTTTCAGATGGACTTCTCTTGAACATATGAATGACACGACCAATGATTTGGAAACATTGACTCAGAGACGACTCAGGATATGACCTTGTAGCAAATTGAATGAGAGACAAATGGATTTCCCAAATCGGCTTCAAATAATGAATAGGGGGGTGTCATGTTCGAGAGCGACAATTACTGTCAATTAATATGAATACGAGAACACATCCCTTTCCCAAATTTCCCCCCACCATTTTTGTCGAGTACCTCTTTATTTTTACGCAAGCTTGAGGAGGATAACATATGCTTGTTGATGTAATCTCATCCTTCGGATGAGTCCTTCGGAGTATGTTTAACGAACCCTAGGAAGGAGTGGTTCGGTCCCATTACGGGTTTGTCGATGTTTGTTTAACGAGTCCAAAGATAGAAAACTTGAAGGTTTTTCATGATTATAGAGTCTAGAAAAACACTTAAAAGAGAACTCTTTCAGTTATTTTTTAATAAAATAGTCTGATGAGACCGAAAAAGAGATAAAGTATCACCCAACAGATTCTTTCTTCAAATACTTTATCGAGCGTGAAAATAGCAAGGTCGCTCGACAATCTTTTCATGCTTAGAGAGTCTGAAAAGAGCTTAAAAAGGACTCCAGGGGGGTTCATTTTTTGTATAACCTTGTTGAGCCGGAAAAAGTGATGAAAGTGTGCTCGATCATGTTCTCATGTATTTTCAAGCGTGAGAACGAACAAAGACCAAGCTCGAGGTTTTGTACAAGAACAATGAGAAACAATCAAAAAATGCGATGAAGAAGAGAAGAAATATATGTATCCTTGTGCATAAATGTCGAGATCATTCCGTCTGCAAAAGTTGCACTCATAAGGGTATTAGGAATTAGGTTTTAATAAATAAAACAATCATAAAAACTAATAACAAATGGTAAAAGTAAATATAAATGGGTAAAAGTTATTTTTACCATAGTCATTTGTAACTTTACCAATATTTTAGTCCAAAACCCCTCTTTTTCCCTTGAATTTCGACGCTTGATTGCAGGAGGTACGAGCATCCATTTGACGAATGGTATCCGACAATGAGGTAAGCTCCCTATCCTCTATCTTTTCATGTTTCAATTTTGCATTTTCATTGGTAAAAATCATGTTTTTGGGTTTGATTTAGGGGTTAAAGTTGCGCTCATCCATTCTCGCAGGCTAGCCACACGGGACCTGCAAGAATGCCTCATTCTCGCAGGTGATCCCAAAGGCACCTGCAAGAACCGCAAAGTGAAAAAATTCTTTGAAATTTTGCTGAATGAAAAAGTTACCAAATGATGAAAAGAGTTGTTGACCTTCTTCTTATGTTTCTTATGCAGGTATTTGGCTATCACCATGGTTCTGGAATGGCGTGAAAGAGAGCATGAAGAAGATGATGCTATTGCGGGGAATAACCCGAGCACCATTGCCTCTTTGCGAGACTGTGGTCTCCTGAAATTATTCCGTATCCCACGTATGAGGGCCCAAGTCAGGTTATTGGAGTACCTTGTGCATATGTGGGACCCAGACCAACAAGTATTCCACGTAGGGGTCCACACATTGTCCTTGGATATTGAGGACATTTACTTCTTAAGAGGATTGTCATGGCATGGGTACCATGCAATCCTGACTGGTAGCAGAGGTGGTGGGATGCCTATGAGTGAATATTGTTGTTTGCACTATGTTCTAGAGGCGGAAAGGAGCAAAGGAAAGGTAGCCATTTGGGGGGTGTGGGATTTGACCCTTCACACTATGTTGTTTACCATTGCTCGTATGGCTGGGAGCACTGCTCCTCACATGGCTCTCCAGAGATACTTTCAATATTCCATAGAGTGTACTAAGCCTCAGGTTTTTAATTGGGCAGACGCAGTGCTTCGTAGCATGAAGAGGCAATTGACCAAATGCAGGTGAGGCAACCTGAAGAAATTCGGGTATGGGTCTTTGTTGGTGTCCTTCTTTCTTGAGAGGGTTCCCTTGCTGAGGCTGCAGTTCGAGTGGGGTTTACCGGCTCCAGCAGATCCAAGAATGCTGAGGTAGTGTCATCTCATGGCCTGGCATGTAGCTGGACTAATTATCAAATACAATGATGCCTTCTTCGACCGGTTGCGACCACAGATGTTGATGGTCGATGATTATGCCTATGCTGGGTTGGACTTTTGAGGAGATCCGGACTTGGCCCTTCCTGAGGACGCTCAGTGGGGATATCTCGGTAAGAAGTACACCTTTTCACTTTTTAAATGTTTTTGTGAATTTTCTCATATGCAAATGTTTTTATGTTCGTCCAAGGTCTAATTACAAAACTTCTTTTTGATGACATAGACGTGGGGCCTTATCGACCACCTGGTACTTCTCCCATTCAACGACGAGGAGAGGTGGCTCCAGTGCCATGATGGGATGCCTAAGATTACGAAGCGGTGGAACAAAACCTTGAGGGTTTGACACCACACATTCCTGACATGCCTCTTGGAGAGGTTCCATGACGTTATCAACGTCATACGATGGGAGTGTCAGAGTCCATTGGCCGACTGCTTCGTAGGGTTTCCTGGGTAGTCATGTGTTACCGTGAACGTCATCCATGACATCACATTTTAGAAGCTATGAGCTTCATATTTTGAAATTTTGGTCCTTGGACACAACTTTTTGTAAAAAACTTTTTGATTGTTATATATACATACGACTTCTACCGGTTTATCTTGTGTTGTGTGAAAATTGATGTGATTGATTTATAAATGACCCAAATGTCTATCTAATACATAGTTATCCAATGCATCAGTTAATGTATTTAGACATCTAGGAATATGTTGATATTCAATATAATAAAAATAACGTTCCAAGAGGCTAATTCGCAAATACACCCGTAACAAAGTAGGACTTTGAATAGCATAGACATTACTTAACTGTAGTACTACGAGTTGTGAATTGAGTCGCACAACCAAGTGATGGATACCGAGCAAGATAGCATCAATCAATAATTCGATAACGACGTTATACTCTGCAATACTGTTGGTCGCACGACCGAGGCACACACCTCGTAAAGTGACAAGTTCATTCATAGGGGCGTAAATTGCCCATGCAGCAGAAGCAAGGTTCTGAGTACTATGGCTAGCGCCATCAGCGAAGCCAATGTAGGGTAGCGAAGACTCTGACATCTGAAAATCAAACACAATGTCACATAAGGGAAGAGACCAAATAACGAGAAAAGAAAACTACAGTAACACACAAGGAGTATGATACAATAAAAATACAAGTAATCATGCATAGGTGATATTATGCATATTACTTCTTCAAGTACAACCCATTTATGGGTTCACTCAAAGGGATACCATGATAATCTACTAACTCAGAAGCTCCTATTTCCAAAACTCGTCTAACGATATAAGGACCTCGCAACATGGCTTCGAATTTTCCATCTCCTATCATATCTCGATCTTCTTCGTAGAGGAGAACCAAATATCCTTAAGAGAAAATGCAAGGCTTGACATGCTTGTTGTATTGGGCCTTGACATGTTTCTTCTGGGCTTCTATGACTAGTGTAGCATCATGTCGAGTTTTGTCTAATCACATCAGATACAATAGACGTTCTTCCTCGGCAGAAGTGTTTGGTAGGATTTCGACAGCTAGTTTTAAACAGGGTATCTCGCATTCAATTGGGAGAATGGCTTCCAAACCATAGAGTAACCGGAAAGGTGTAAACCCAGTAGCGGACTTGACGAATGTCTGGTAAGCCCACAATGTCGAAAACAACATTGTGTGCCAACTTGTTTCATGAATCCCTATCATTCATCGGAGCATAGTTATGAGAACTTTGTTAATTTCTTCGACTTGGCCGTTGGCTTGTGGGTAATAGGGCATTGAGTTTTCATGGTGAAGACAAAACTTTTCAGTGAGTTCAGACATCATGAAGTTTCTAAAGTGGCTACCATGATCAGTGACGATAATCTGGGGAACACCAAAAGGAGCTATGATGTGATTAAAAATGAATAATGTTGTGGTCTTTCGAGTATTGTCAAATGTCGGCATCGCCTCGACCCATTTCGTAAAATAATCTACAACTACAATAATGTATCCATGCCCCCCGGCCGAGTGGGGGTGACATGTCATGAAATCAATGGCCCATTTCGCAAAGGGACCAATGGAGACCACAGGGTGAAGAGGAGCGGGATATGACTGTATCTTATGATTATAGGTCTGGCAAGCATGGCATTTTTGGACGACAATTATGCAGTCGTAAAATAAAGAAGGCCAAAAATACCCGGCTCGTAATATCTTATGGACAGTAGCATACAAAGACATATGACCACCACAGGCTCCAGAATGGCAGTCATTTAAGGATTTCTCAACCTCGTTAAATGTGAGGCAGCGTCGAAAAACTGAGTCAATCCCACGACGATAAAGAGTATCCCCGAGGATAATATATTGACGGGCTTGGTAGCGTATTCGACGCTAATCAATACTAGACAAATGAGGCCGAAAATTCTGGGTTTGGAGATATATGATGATATCACCATACCAAAGATCATCAGAACTAATGAGGAAAAGGGATTCATCAGGTAATGAATCGACTGCTAAATTTTCTTTTTCAGAGTAGGGAAAGTCGCATATCAACTCAGAAAACACTAAGGACTTCTTGGACTTGGATCGTTCAAATTCCAAGTCAAACTCTTGGAGTATCATGATCCATTTGGATTATTTTCCCCCTAGCAATTGACGTGTGAGAATGTGTTGCATAGGGTTTGAGTTAGAAGTCATTGTAGTCTTGCGAGAGAGGATATAGTGCCAGAAGCATTGAACTGCTTGGAAAACTGCCAAGGCCAGTTTTTCGACATGTAAATACTTGGTTTCGGTAGGCGTTAGAATTCAACTCAAGTAGTAGATAACATGTTCTTCGTGAGAATCATCCTCTTGGATGAGAATCATACCAATGGTGTAATCCGAGGCTGCGAGGTAGAGGAAATAATCGCGACTGTAATCGTGGGGGAAGAGAAGAAGAGCACGTGTCAGGGACAGTTTCAAAGCTTCGAAGGCTTTGTTTGCGATGGAATCCCATACGAAGTTAGACCCCTTTTTGAGTAGCCGCGTAAATCCAAGAGTAATCTCGGCATAGTTTGGGATGAAACGACGAAGAAAGTTTGCTTTCCCTTGCAAACTTTGTAACTGGCGAAGTGTAGAAGGAGGAGGGAGATTAAGGATCGCCTTGACCTTTAAAGGATCTACCCTGATCCCTTGATGCGAAACAATAAAGCCTATAAGTCGACCGGATTCGACATAGAAAACACACTTGTGAGGATTCAAACGTATGTGGTAAAACTGACAGTAGACGAAAATGGCTCGGAGGTGGATTGGATGATCGACTCGGCACATTGCATGAGCAGGTAAGTCTTCAAGATATGCTTGCACGATGTGCTTGATATCATGGAAGGCATAATACATAGCATGTTGAAAAGTGGCGCCAGCGTTCTTGAGTCCGAAAGGGAGTTTCCGATAGGCGAAATTTCCCCAAGGACAAATAAAAGCCGTTTTATGTTGATCATCGGGAACAATAATGATTTGATTATATCTGAAGAAGCCATCCATCAGAGAGAAGATTTCTCTTCCAGTGAAATCGTTGACAATCTAATCGACGAAGGGGGTAGGAAAGTTGTCATTAGGACAAGATTTGTTGATATCCCTATAACCAACACATACACAAATCATGCCTTGTTTCTTGTCGATCCGGACAAGATTGGAAATCGAGTCATTGAGGGCCACCAGGTAAATAAAGATGGCTTTAAGAAGTTTCTCGACTTCAATTTTGATAGCAGCCGCTTTACGTGGGTGAACTGGATGAAGGCATTGCCGGACAGGTTTAGCGTCTGGGTATGTCTTGATCTCATGTATCACAATGTCAGGGTCGATACCCGACATTTCTTTGTACCACCAGGCAAATATGTCATGAAACTCTTTGAAAAGTGACGTGTAGGTGACGATTTTGTCAGGGGAACACGAATCTCTCATATGCACATTTTCGACAGTTCCAAGTTTGATGGATATGTCGAGGGGGATAGTGGTTGAGATATTTCTTAAGTTTCCTTTGGAAAACACATCGTGTGTGGACTCGGGAACAGTGGAAATGACGACAAGGGTCGATGGGGTCGAAATTCATTGGTAGTTGACGATGGTATGTTGCTCCAGGAAGAGGATGGAACGGTGATGTCCATCATCCCAAGGGGTGTCTTCCATGACAGACATGATCATTTCATTTGTGGGAAAAATTACACGAAAAGGATCTAGAGATAACTCACCAAGAGAGGGAGTATAAGGGGCTGCCGATTGAATGGCCTCATAGGCAGATTCGACCGGACTTAAATGCATTTCGTCGCCGAAACAAAGATGATCGCCAGGGTCAGGTACCAGCCATGGGTCGTGAGACACAGGGTTTTCATGACTCAAGGTGGAGATCATGTTAATTGAAGTGACAGACGAGTGTGGAACATCGGGCGGTGGAATGGGGAAAGTGCCCATTAACGAGGAGTCTTTGAGAATACCTACATAGACATTCTCGTAACCCAGTGGGGTTTTAGCGATGAACAGTATGTTGCCAGTACATGTATCTGAGTTAAAGAAGGCTAATTGGTCGACGGTGATTACCTTTCCTTGATGTGGGAAATGTACGAAACAAAAAAGAGTTGACACAACTGTGTGCATGGAATCGATCCAGCTACGACCAAGCAGAAGATTGTAATCGAGGGGAGCGTCGAAGACTTCCACTTCGACCTAGACCATTTTTCCTTCTAGCGTGCTGGGTAACAAAGGAAGAACACCATAGGGCTTAAAACCGGATCCATTGAAGGCTTTGAGAGTGTTATGGGATTCAGTCAAAGAGGGAGAGCTGATCGATTTTCAACAAGTAACAAACATGACACACGTCGAGGCAACCTCGTCGATAACGGTTCGACAAATGTTTTTTTCAGAGACAATTACTTGGATTTGGAATGTGAGTTGAGGGGGTAACCTTGGAATGTAATCTTCCAAGTGAAAGATTATTAAATTTGTGTCCTTCGGGTCGATTCCACTGATAGCTTTCAACAGTGCCTTCTTTTGTGTAGGAAAACTTTGGAGGACTTCGAGGGCTGACATCATAGAGGGTGCTTGGGCCAGATCTTCAACAATGTTGTAGTTCTGGGCAGCACAAGCATGAGGATTGAAAGCCGATTTCTAAACGATGCCCTTTGGAGGAGGTCGAAGAACTGTTTCAAGGTTTGGTCATTCGAAATGAAGAGGACCGTTGGTAGCTGGAGTTGTGGGAGAAGGTTGTACCAATGAAGGAGGTATATCATCAACCTTCTCTTTAGAGGGACAATAATCTTTCGCTCGAGTGGTGAGTGCAATGTCATTCTTCTTTGAATCGTTAGTACACATCAATACATAGGATGTAGTGGAAGGGGAAGGTTGGTCATGAATGACCAATTGGGCCTATTGTTGAGAGGGGAAGGGTTGGGACAAAATGACCAGAGTGGGTGGTTTGGGGGCTCCTTGAAGGAACTTAGTAACCTCGACGTGTCGTGGACAATCCTTCTTGTAGTGATCATCACCGCAGATAAGACAAGGGTATTGGGGTTTGCACTTATCCCTATCGTCAACAGGTGAAGTTTTGGTTCGCTCTGCTTGAGAATTATTTTTTCCCTCCTCATTCTTACCCCTTCCCTTTTTGGATTTGTTTTTACTGGCTGGGGTAGATTGAACCGCATTTACCTCAGAAGTCTTGTCAGTGGGAGGGGCAGGAGACGGAGAATTTTGAACATTAGAAGAAGCAGGTTTGGGGTTGGTGCTTGAGGCCGAATGTGGTTGGGCATGGAAAGTGCCAATCACACCATCGGCTGCATGATAAGCAGTTGGGGTAGTTGAATTGGCGGAAGTGGAAGGACGAAGTGCATCAGGCAGTAAGTCGTAAAGGGTACTTGTTTGTGAGTAAACAAGGTCAAGGTATTGAGCACTACTTATGGCCTTTTCTTCTATGATAACTCCACCCATGGTGATGCCACGACCGATGTCATTCACAAATGATTTTGTGAACCACTCTGCCAGCAACTGATCGGGAAGTTTGAGTTTGATGAGACGTCGTCTCGGTCGCCACTCATGAATGTGATCGGATATATGAGTGGCTTTGTTTTGTTTGAAAGAACTCAAAATCTCGGTCCCCATTTCATAACATATCGGTAACTGGTAGTGGGTGAGAAAGGCCATAGCTAGGGTGTTGAAGTCAGCGAAGAAACCTCATGGTAATTCTATATACCACTTCGCAGCAGAACCTGTGAGAGTTCTTTGAAAAAGACTTAATCGGATAGAGTCATCCATCAAGGAGTTGGATGAGCACCAGAGATGAAAAGTCATGACATGATTGTTCGAGTCCTCTCCTGCTTTGCAATCAAATTTAGGGATGTCATAGGGTAGCTTGGCTGGTATATCGGGCCAATGGGGAGAGTGAACAATTGGATTGTTTAAAATCCTCGACAGATCCGGGAGATCCAAAGTGGCCAAGAAGGGTAACTAACTATTCACATGCGGGTACTGGTGGCTTTGGGGAGGGAGTCCCTTCGAAAACCCAGTGTGACCATAAGAAGTCTGCATATAATGCGAAGACCCAGGCAAATTCGGTGGTTGTTGTGGAGGAAAGTAACTCATGGGATTGTATCCTTGAATAGGAATGTGAGTTTGAACATTTGAGCCCCAAATAGGATTGGACGTGCTTGGATATGGTTGGCCTATAATAGGGGGTATCACGGATGTAGCAGAAAGCTGTTGCCCCCTAGTTAATTAAGGATTATGTTGTATCAGATGGTTCCAATACTGGGCCAAAGATGGAGGTATGTTTTGTCCATAAGGTGGGGTCAGTGGGGGTTGTCCTCCAATCAGGGGTTGAGTTCCAATTGGGGGTTTCATTCCAATTGGGATTTGCATTCCAATTGGGATTTGTGTTCCAATAGGTATTTGCCCCATAAGGGGGGGTTGAGTCAAACCTCCTTGGTGAAATTGTCCACCAACATGAATCTGGTAATTTGGTGTGAATGACGGAATAGTTCCACTAGGATTAATGTTGCTGGTAGAGGACGAGAAAGGTCCTCCGAAAGGGGGTTGAGGAAGTGTCGGGATAAATCCAGGAGGGGAGTTCCCAGAAGAAGAGGGACCACCAGGAGTTCCGGTAGGAGTGGGAATAGAAGCATTCAACACATCGTATCTGGGTGGAAGTGTCGGGGTGACACTGGGCGAGAGTGGTGTGTCGATGGGGGCTTGACTAGTCGTTGTAATCCCAGTGTGAATACTCATAGTATCTATGTAATGGACCATTTCTATAGGGATAGTCAAGATGTGGTCAAATCGTGGAGTGTCTGTACCAAGAAAATATGAAGCAGTAGTAAATGGTATTGTGTCTGGGTCAGAGGTTTCGGGGAACACAGGTGAGACGACGATTTCAACGCCTGATCCTGCACCAAAAATGTCCCGTCTAAAAACACCTATAGACCAAAAAGGATCTTGGCCCTCAATTCCTGGAAAGGGTCCGATCGGTGATCCAGAAGACACAACAACTAAGTCTCTGGAAGAATTCACTCGCATAATCTAGCTCTCAGAATGAGGGTGAAGTCAAAAGTCCTCTCGAGAATTGGTAATTCGAAAACGTTCTAGAGAGTCAGTTCTTTCCACTTGCAGAGTTGTAACATCTTGGAATTCACTCTATTGAGAAGAGCCCTCAGGTGAGCTTGTAGGCAGGGGTTGAGAACCTTCCAGATGCTCTGGGGATAAACCCTTCATTCTACATGAACGACATGGAGGATCTATCGTGAACGAGTTACAAACTTACGAAGAAAGTCTTATGGTTAACTTGTGTAAACAAACAGCATGCGCTAGTAAACAAAACCTAGGAAACAAAACCAAGCAAACAAGACCTTCTAATTCCGAAGTCACTAGTTGTTGATAAAATCCAACATCGCAACAACGAGACGAGAAGGGGTTGGGCTAGGGTGGAAAAGTTACATTGATGACCTGCTTAACGGACTTACACCCTGGTGCAAGCTCCCACACATAATAATGGGTATACCCTCCAAGGAGCCCGAGTGATTTTGGCCAACATCGATTCCAGGTACCGTGAAGACTTGCCCCTTCACAGTCACCTTGCGTGAGACCCTAAACAGAGAGGCCACTAAGGTTACCACCGACAACAATAAATCTCGTAGGGACAGTCGACAATCTGATCCACATGCAAGAGAAGGGTATCTAGCCCGAAATCAACTCGAGAGGCTTCCACTCATCATTTTGGGTATGCCTCTAAGTGACCCCTATAATATGTGCAATCTCTACACTGATATCAACAAATCAGGGTGAGTGACTATGTCAATATCAATGCGACCTCGTGTTTGAACCTTGTATGAGAAGGGCTTCCCATGAAAAAATGTTGCAAATGGAATTTGACACTCCTTAACACAAGATGCTATTGTGTGTTTTATGATTTGGAGGGTGTATCTCTTTGCCTATTCCAAAGTGCTAACATAGCTAAATGTTGGTGTAATAGAGCCCTAGAAAAGAGTTACTAGTTAAATTTTAAAATTTATGCAATGTTATTAAGGACTGTTGTTACTCAAAGGAAACGTAGATGAAACTGATGTTGTGTGAGGATTTGACCCAACAATGCATAGATAGGAATGAAATATATCAATTTTCATTCGATGAATCATATGTATGGGAGGGAAGGAGAAGTTTTCTGGAACAATCTTGAACTATGATACACAATTTTCTTTAAAATGCAATCTCAACGAATCACACAATAATGACAATTCTCTATTTGTTCTTTTTCAATAATTTCAACAATTGATTTTCAATATTTTCAAAAATGAAAATTCTTTTAAAAGAAAAACTTGTTTTACTTTTCAAAAAGGATCTACAACATGGTGGTGAAAGTAAGGAAAACCTGTAACCAATGAACAAGCAATAAACAAAACCCAAACCAATCTTTCAATGGAGACAAAAATGACAAGCAAATAAAAATAGTCTTTACAATTGCATGAGAATAATAATCTTCTAAATAATGAGAAAATGAGAAAGACAAAGAATCCCAACTTTCAAACCGATCATCGGTTCTTAATCGAACAAGTACTCAGATTCCAGGATCAAAGAGCATATCCTTGCCAAGAAAGGTCAAGAGATGAGAGTTGGGAAAAGATGGATAGGAAGAGCCTTTGATTTTCGAAGACTGATTGTGCACAAAATCCGAAGACAAGAAAACATCAACCAATGGTCCAAGAAGTTCTTTTCAGATACCTATACTGATCTGGGCAACTGAACATGCAAAAACCTTAAATCCAAAATTTTTAAAAGAGGGTTCACAGGCTATCAGTGTTGCACAGTGCGAGAATAGGTCATTCTCGTAGGCTAGCTTTGATCAGAGTGTGGGAACCTTGCATTGAACTTAAAACAAAAGTGAGAACTCAAGGTATTCTCAGAGGCCACTGTAGGGTTCAGTGCGAGAATGCCTGAAACTAGGCAAAGTTTTGGAAAAAGACAAAAAATTTGAAGGTACTTTTGGACCCAGAGGGTCTATCAGGGTATCCTGAAGACTCAGAGATTGATAGAAATAGAGAAAGGTAAGGAAAGAGTAAATGACCAAGGAAAAACACCAAAAACCACAAAAAAAATGGGTTGCATCCCCAATGGAGTCGCCAATTTTGTTATCGGACTAATCGATAGGTGCAGACACTAACAGATCTCCCTAGATCCACCTGGATCTAGAACAAAACAGGACATGACATGACTCTTTCCCTAAGATATGACCATTGAAATAACTAGTAAGGAGGAACAAGTGACATACCTTTATATCACTTCCTTGGGTCTCAGTTGCTCCCACTTCACTCTGGTGCTCTCGTGAAGTCAAGACCAAGACAACACAAACCAATCAAAGTGAAGATAGCAAAATGTATTCAATCATCAACTTATGTGTATGGTCAAGGAATTACACAATAAAGTAAGAATGACTTTATGGGAAAAGGACATGTTGTTGTATCATATTAATCAAAAGTAGAATATATAACATGATCGCCTTGATGTCGCAAGATTCCTTTCGGTGACTCTTGGTTCCAACACACACACTTGCTCGATCCTTGCATGAAGAAGATCCAATTCCTCTTGATAGACTTGCTAGAGTCTCCAAGTTCCTTTTCAAGCTAGGTTCTTCACACAATTCCTTCACCAATTCTCCAATTAATCTTGCTTAACCTTTTCCATGAGAATCCTTTCAATATATAGGAGAGGATGAGATGGTTACATGGATGATAATGATCCCACCAAATCAAGTAAATCAGTAAGATGATAACCATTCGAATACCAACCCATTCTCTAGAAGATTCCCTTCTAGAACCATCGAGACTTCATCCTTTTTCCAAGCTTGAGAACAAGTTCACACACTAGGTATGCAGCATAGTGCGAGGAGTTCGCACCCTAGCTGAAGGTAGCCTGCGAGAATGGGTCATTCTCGCACCCTAGGCTATACGCAACCTACGAACTCACTTTAAAAATGTGTTTTCTAGAAGGAGATGAATGCCACTTTTCTCAGGATAAAGTTCTTGTTGGGAGCTTGATTACACCATTGTTAATACACCACCTAGATGACCAAAATCATCTGTAACACATATGAAAAGGGGAGCAACCTTGAAGGAAAAATGAATGAAAGTATTTTCTTTTTAAGATAGTGACCATCTAACTGTCCTCAACATAAACATAAGATAGTAGGATAACCATGTAACATGAATCCAAGCAGAAAATAAAAGTATGATTATGAAAGAGATGAGATGTATATATTGCTTTCGCCTTAGTTTCTTTACCAATTTAAAGTTGATATGAATTGGAACCATAACTTTTGAGAGCTCAATGCTCTCGATTTATGCTCATTGTAGACATGGAGAAAAGAGGTTTCATAAAATTGAGTCGATGCTACTAAAATTTAAGCATGAAGTGGTCTAAGTACTGAATTTGACTAAAAGTCATTCAATGATCATTTAATTTTATGGCTAAATCGAACTGTCACCAATTAACATTTCGGTAAGTTAAAATTTTGGAAACATATTTTTGGAATATTAGTGCATTGAAACTATCTATAGTGTCTACTCAGGCATAACCAAAATACAACCAAACAACAAGGATAATCCTTTATAGCAGAAAGGGGTTTCCAATGGAAAATCCCAACACAACCAAAATACAACTTAACAACAATTATAATCCTTTACAGCAGAAAGGGGTTTCCAATGGCAAAATGAAGTGTAACCTTCGAGGGAAAACACTGCCAGATGGTATCTGGTAGGGAGCCACCATTGGTGGGCATTAATTATGGTAAAACGGGCGTGAAAATAAAACCAAACTATGCAAAGAATCCTTGTGAGTTGATCGTGGTCGAATTCTGGGAAAAAATCGTTGGCATAGAATCAGACATGGCAAGGAGATCACAGAGAACCCTCCACCTGTAAATTTTGTGGGTAACAACAGTAACAATCACAATCATTTTAGTTGGTGGATGGCATTAATTACAACCAATAACCCAATGAGAGCATTCGATGCATTCCAAATGCAACAAAAGTACCAGATTAAGAGATCACCTCAGACCGGTTAGGATAATAATCAACACCTATGGGATCACACCATCACTGCACATTCAAATGTTCATGGGAAACGTTTACACCCTTCTAAATGCATAAATCATTACATGGTCAGCAAATGGTTGAACGCGCCTAGGTGCGAAGGTTTCACAATGTTTTCTTATCCCGAGGTACCCAACCACGCAACGGATATAAACAATCATATTTCCTTGAGAAAAGGGGCACGAGGAAAATCCATCCCAACATGCAAAGATGAATCAATGGGTCGATTGTAAGGAATAAACCTCAAGTCACATGTCACAAAAATTTGTGAAGACCGGAATCGTAAATGTTTTTTTTTTTTTTTTTTACATTAAAAAAAGGGCATAGCAATCGCAGGCAAAAACAAATTTAAATCGACTCATAGGAAATATCAACCCCCTTTCCCTTCCCCCCTTTTTTTTATTTCCAGCAAGAAAATTTTAAGGACGCAGACCGAGAATGGAGTCGTTTTCGTGTTTCAAGGATACCAACACCATGCTAATAAAAACAAATTCATCCAAGAACAACGTTGGGTTAAAATTGATCCCTCCAAAATACACACGGGGTAAATATGAGACAACAACGAGATAAAAACAATCGAGGATGAAGAAACACTTTGCCAACAATCAATTTGTAGAGTTAGATAGTCGCGCCAAGGCGCAAGGCGATAAACTGCTAGGGACAACAACAGAGGTAGACGGATGAGTTCGTCCGTCGCTTCACCATCCTCGCACAGAATGCTCAGGCGAGGACTGGCATGCTAGGGATGAAAGGAAAACAATCGTAAGGGTCACAGTCAACCACAGGGATGTCGAGTCATGCAGGGACGAAGGCCATGGGAAATCAATCAACCAAACATACATCTAGGCTAATAAAAAGGGGTCCTCTATCAATCTGAACATCCAATCCATTTACAATCAATAGGCAGATCCAAGCATAAGTCCTAATGCATTCTACTTTACAAAATAAAAGAGTGTACCGTTGCCTGATTGCCCGCTTCGAATAACGCCCCGCGCTCTGTGCATCTCCCGCTCGCCGACTGTCGAGACCTCATCGGTACCTCCCAACCAATCCTATGGGTACTCTTCTTCCCCCTTAGCTCCCCGAGCCACAAAGGGGCCACACACACTATCCAGAGGTTTCGTCTATCTCCCAGCTCGCCTTGCAAGGCCGAGCTACCACTCCTCTCCGAGCTGGGTATCCCAACTCCCACAAGTAAATCAGTCAAGACAATATTTCTGCAACGTAACGTTACGCAAACAGAAAATGAGCCTTCCTCCTTCTCCTTCCTTCATTTTATAGAGTTTCAAACTTCCCTTCTTTCCTAAATTCTCATTTAATTAAAGTTTTTTTAAAAATAAAATCCTAAAAATTCCTCTCCGTACAAGTGTCCCCCATCCCCTACATTCCTCCATAAATTAATTAATTTAATTAAATAAGTATCTTTATTTCCCTCACCCACCTAGAGTTATTCCTAGAATCACTCCTAGGTGTCCCTAGATTCCCTTACAGGTTTTAAATGCTTTCCCTCTTATGAAATTGCTAATTGAGTTAAAAATTAGAAAGCTCTTAAATGTGGATTCCTTACTAAGTTTACATCCCACTTTTTCCCTTAAGTTCCCCTTTTTCCATTTTATGTTACCTCCTTTCCCTAGTTTCCTTTTTTTTTATTTTCCCTATTTCCCCTTTTACATAGAACTCAAAAAGGCAGGTGTGGAATATAACCCTTTTTCCCTTTTATCATTAATTTAGTATCTTTTAAATTATCAAATGATAAAATAATTAATTCCCTCTTTACTTTTTATATCCAYAKATTTTATTTCTTATGAACAATTTAATTTCTTACTCCCTTCATGTTACAAAATTTTATGAAGACCATAATTATTACTTAAGTGGTTTTTATTTTAAATTTTATTATTTTATTTCATTTTATCTATTTATTTTATTTTATTTTATATTTTTAATTTTTTTTTTTAAAGGTAGACAAAATTTTACCCCTAGCGAAATTGTAAACTTAGAACTTACATTTTATACCGGGCGACATTTAATTAGGGAAATTGTTTTAAAATTTCTTAACATGTTATTTGTCTTAGGGCCATCTAGGGTCACCCCTGTATCATCATCAACGCAACGTGCCCTTCAGGATGCACTAGGTTCTCCAAGGGTGCCACTTGCCTCATCTATTCCTTTGCGCGACGTGCCCTTTAGGATGCACTATGTGCTCCAAGGGTACCACTCACCCCATCTATTCTTTTGCGCAACTTTCCCTTCAGGATTCACTACGTTCTCCGAGGGTGCCACTCGCCTCTTGACTCATTGGTAGAAATCAATAACCCTTGGAGTCAACACTTCGCCAGGTGAACTTGTGGGAGACTAAGGGCTTCTAAGTAATAAGGCCCCCACCTTATTGCGCGTCCCTTAGAATCATCATGAGCGATTGTCACAGTCTTCCCTCACGACATCGTGGGTCCTCTCGAACTAGGTACTCGTTAACCTACAGTTCAAGCCACAACAGGAGTGCTCGTAGGTTGTGGTAGGGTTGTTATCCACACCTCTCCCTCAACATATCTGGTAGTCTTGTGTGACCCCTTTACTCCATATGTGAGTCTGGTCGGCAAGCTATCGTCAGCCTCCATCATCAACAAATCATGTCAGAACATATCCATATCATTAAACCCAGTCACATGCACTAATATCACAGTAAAAAAATCAAACCCCAATGGCACACTCTCTGACTCGATCTAGAGTCCAAGGGATTCCATCGATGCCTCTACATCCTCAAGGTCCAAAACCTTTCACACTCAGTAAAACCGAGTCAATAGCACATGTCGATGTCAATGTAGTAAAACAACATGTCATCTACCCATAACGCATCATAATCAAATTCAAATGTTTTAATACCATAATAATCTGGATCGCTTGTGAGCAAGTGTCGTGAAAGAATAAGTTCGCCCAGTGCGCCAGAGTGGGATGTTACAGCTTTGTTCTTTTCTTCTTATGATCGGGCTTCTCTCTAGACACTATCAAGAGGCTTACGTCCAGATCTCTGATACCATGAAAAAATGGCAATCAAAGAATATAATACACAGAAGATGAAATTGGAAAACAAGAATGAGCAGAGCACCTTGATTAAAGGAAAAGATTTGAGCTAAATAAGCTTTATCAAATCAAGAAAATCAAGAAACAATCATACAGTTGGCCATGACAGTTGGTAGTGTACAGTCACATACTGTTGAGGTTACAAATATAATTAACAGTTACCACTACCATCATAGGCATGGATGATGCTCCACGGACCAAAATATCCCAAAAAGGGGAGGTATGATCCAAAATTTGGATCTAATTAAGATATATTGGAGGTAGAATCCAATAAGGAATTTTTAGTAGAACAACTTGATTGACTAAAGGGAAACTGACCAAGAGAAGATAAATGATGAAGGAAGTTGACTATACTAGAATCAACTAGTGTGTGTATGTTGATGATCAAGATAAAAGTCCAATTAGATCAAATAAACAATATTGATTGAAGGATTGACATGAGGTATTTTTAAATTAGAGTTTTAGTTAGACAGTTGTCAGTGATGAGGAAAATTTGTGTAGCATTTAGGGACTAGGATATTGTTGGGTGGAAAATTGCATTGATTACCAAAAGGGTATTTGAACAATTGTGTAATTGTATGGACACAATAAGATTAACCATTTTAACTAACCCTTGGAGATGGATCGTAAGAAGGAACATTTCAAGATGGATCATACCTAACTCTTGGATATGGACCATAAGAAGGAACATTTCAATATGGAATGAATATTATTTGGGTTGGATACTAGAAGATTGACTCACAAAGTTGATTGAGGGATCACAACCAATCAATAGGTTTGATGAGGGGATAATACAAAAAAGGATTTTCTTGAGAGAAGGAAAGGATTTGGGGCTTACTACCATGACTAATGGGAATTGTAAAAGAAACCATATGAATGAAAAATATCATAGGTTGTGTATATTCAAATTTATAAACATTCACTAGTTGAGGAACCCTTAATATGAAAAATAAATTTAGCTTCTTCCCCAACAAGTTTCTCCTAAAGAATATTGTGAAGAATATTTTGTGTGTGATTGTTTGTTTCTTGTTTTTTTGTTAACTAAAAAGGAAATAAATCTAGTCCATAATATTCACAATAAATAGTACTTGTTTAATTGAATCCATGCTCTCTCTCTCTCTCTCTCTCT
>JZKD02S1667483.1:93458-106150 GCA_000966675.3 Picea glauca
GCATGCTAATGCTTCAGGCCAAACTATATTTGACATACATTTCTCTTTGAGAAGGCTTCTTGCCATGTTCATTATTGTTTGATTTTTCCTTTCGACCACTCCATTTTGTTGTGGAGTATTCTTGGATGTACTTTTCATGATGATGCTTTGTGATTTGCATAAATTTGCAAATTCTTTGGAGCTATATTCTCCCCCTCCATACATATTTGTCACTCTGTTTTTCATCTTCAACTTTGATTATTTGAACTTTGCAAAGGTTTCACACTTGTGTCTGAGAAGATAGATCCAAATTTTCATCCTAAAGTCATCAATAAACATTAGAAAATAAACACTACCACCTATTGATTTTTTTTGCATTGGTCCACATAGGTGAGTGTGAACCAACTCTAAGTGTTGTTTGGATTGAGAGGAGGACTGTGGAAAACTAGTTATCTTATGTTTTCCAAGTATGCAAGACTCACATGGGGGATTTTGTTCTTTGAAGATAGGTAGACCTTTGACGATGGAGTGATTATGTAGAAGACTTAGACTCTGAAAGGGTAGAGGTCCAAATCTTGTATGCCAAACCATAGTTTCATTGGGGGTGGATGCACTGTGTGCATATGATTGGATCAGATTTGTAGTTCTGAGGGTAATGAGAAACATTCTATTCCTACTAATGTGGATTTCAGAAATCAATTTCTTGTTGGGGATTTTACCATGTATCCTACATGATGCTCCTTCAAAAAGTACCTTATATCCATGTTCAATTAAGAACATGATAGACATTGTTTATATCTTTCTTCACATTTTGTTTAGTAAGAATAGGTAAAGTTCATTTTCCTTGAACTGTGACTAAGGAATCATTTCCAAGTGTAATATCAAATGAAATATAAGAATCAATGGATGAGAGTAAATCGTTGTTACTTGTCATATGATTGTTTCAATCACTATCCAACAACCATAGATTTTTATGTTGTTCTTCAGTCTTGTGGCATGAGAGAAACATACCATCTGAGGTTTCTCCTTCATGATTTGAGACATGTGCTCTGCCTGAGAGTTGATCTACTTGCTTCTTCCAACATTCAGATCCATAGTGCCCATACTTTTTGTAGTAATAGCATTTTTTGTTTGATTTGTCATTTGATCTTCTCCCTTTAACTCTTTGAGGCTGGAAATTTTGATTATGGTTTTGTTGTCTATGACCTTGGAAATTATGATCATGGTTTTGTTGTCTATGACCTTCACTTGAGTGATGGTTACTTGCACTTCTGCCTCTTCCTTGGTGACCTCTTCCACTGCCTCTACCTCTATTGAAGGAGAATTGAGTCTTGAATGCATTGGCTATTAACTCATCTTCAAGATGTAGTTTGGTGTCATGTGTCAATAGAGAGCCCATTAATTCATCTGTTGAAAAATTTGATAGATCCTTGGATTCAAGGATAGATGTAACAACCATTTCAAATTTCTTTGGTAGACTTTTGAGGAATTTCTCAACGATTATTTGATCAGGGATTTCTTCACTAGTCTATCTGATCTGGTTTACAATTCTCATTACTGTGGTCATAAATTGATCAACGTTTTCAGACTCTCTACTTTGTAAATTCTCAAAATGCATCCTCAAGGTATGCATCTTGACTGTTTTGACCCTCACATTTTCTTGGTAAGATGATTTGAGGATGTCCCAGGCCTGTTTTGAAGTAACAACGGCAGTGATTTTTGGGAAAATCGAGTCATCTACTAAGTTTTGAATCCATAATTATGCCTTATTCTCTGTGTTCCTATGGATTTCCTAAGTAGTTCTTTGTTGATTGTTCATGGCAGCAAGGTATGTTGGATCTGGTTCTGCATAGCCAAGATTTACTGGATCCCAACACTCTTGTTCTTGTAAGAAGGATCTCATTCTAATAGACCATAACTCATAATTGTTTCCAAGAAGAAGCAATCTTTGTGTTGGTCCTAAGTTCCTAGAGGTGGCCATATTTGAAAAGAAATTTAACAGAAAACAGTGTTAGATATTTTCAGGCTTACATGTTTCCTTTGCATAAGACCAGGTCCGCGAAATCTCATGTATGACTATCGAAATCTGGCTGGATGTGACTATCGGAGCGCGATATCTACGCAGTCAGATCTCTCACCTCTATTCTTTAGCAGTTGTAGCCTCTCTAATGGCATGATCAGGGCTACCTGAGTTTACTCGAGAGACAAAAAAAAATTGGTGTTTATCTTCTCATGTGATCGGGTGATGAAAAGCAGGCACTTCAGGATTTCGGGCTTTCGAGCTTCGGGCATTAAGACGCGTGAAGGTCACAGTTCCTTTGAATAGATGAATTGTCGAATAAAGGATTTGTTTCAAATATAAACTATGCTCGTTGGTTTGAGATTAACGAGCCTCAGTTATTTTGGGGATTCAGACCTTTGGGGCTCTAGATGATATTCCTTTCTTACCTCGCAATCCTCTGAACTCATTGACCTTCCAACAAGGGAAGAGAACCGCGGTCTCAATTACTCGTTGAGATCTACGACTCAGAATTATTTCAGGAGTTTGGGCTCCCAATATATTTCACCTCCCACAATCACAATACTCGCGAAGTGTCGAGGCATTGAATTATCCGTAGAGGTGTATATCCAATGATTCTTAGGCCTCTCCAAATGAAGGACCAATATCTTCTTTGGAACTCTGACATGAGGGAGTTTTCGACTACTAATATGCACTGACCTTCGAAGTGCGAGATCTTCCTTCATGTGGCCTCTTGAGTGGACGACTCAGATTAATGGCAGAATCCCGAGCTTTAGGAGTTTCTACTTTATCTTTCTAACTCTCCTATGAAGTTCTCTAGCTCCGAGGTGCTCTAGATACGAAGTGTGGTATCAAGTGACGTGTGTCCCTTTTTGCATCAACGGTCCATATCTACTTCGAGTCTTTGTGCCTTCGAGACTTTGATTACCTTATTTCGCTATTTCTCCCAAACAATGAACTAGGGAAGCATTGATTGTCTGACATTTGTCTGCTTCTTGGATCGACGGACAGGATTTTTTTTGGACTTCAGAACTTTGAAAGATTTTGAATCCATTGCAACCTTTGCACTAAATCATCGAATACGTGAAGCTCGACGGTTAAACCCTTCGCACCTTTTATGGATATACTCTAGCTCTTTGAAGGTTTGGGCCTTGAGGAATCCTTTACTCCTTAGCTTCTGATTGCTTCCTCCAGAAGTGCAAGATCGCGTGACGCGTGTCACATTTTTTAAGATCAACGACCACGAGTGATTTCAAAGACACAACTCGCTCACTCTTTAATTTCCTTCCTGATCTCCGAAAGTGAAGATGCTCATTTGAGATGGGATTGATATCCATAGTTGATCTATTGATCTAGAAATATCAATGATCCTAAGTGATAGCGTGCTCACAAATTTCTCATGCTTTAATTTTCTACTTGATCCCCGCAATGCGAAGATGCGCATTCATAGAGAGATCTATATCTGTCATTGATCTATTGATCTAGCAAGATCAATTATCCTTAGAGATAGTGAGTTCACAACTTGCACAAACCTTAATTTTCTTCCTGATCCCCACAATGTGTCCCCACCGTCGATCTCTCTCTAATGAGATCTCATGTTCATGGCTTAATATTTATTTGATATAACAGTTGATCTTGCTCATGCTCAGGTCTTACGGCTGGAAAAAAAATTCTCCTTACCTGCGGGCTCGTCGTTTATGAGATTAATTAATGGCTCATATTTGTTCAAAGGGATGATCTTACGGTTGCTAAGCTTATCTTTTGCTTCTTCTGGAAAAACTTTATCCTTAAGAAATAATTTCGCGAATCCTTCATAGATATTTAAATTTTTTTGTCCTTCTGTTGCTTATGATTCCTCGCGCTTTTTTTATCCAATGATATTTTGAGCGTATTGTGGACTACAAACTTCTCTCCAATATCTGTGAAGAATATTGCATCTTTTGCTCTCATCTGCGAGACAATGTAAGCTTTTGTAACGACCCTGGTCTGTTAGTTACAACAACGACCTCACATAACAACTGCAATTTTTTTTTTTTTGTGTGTGCGTGTGTACAAGGGTAATAAAGACATTATACTCTGCGTCGCAACATGACAACGACGCAACACATGCAACTCACGCAACAACACATAACAACCTAACAAGGACAACAAGCATAAGGACGCAAGGAACAACAATCAACAGATAAAAATAAGAATGACTTCCCGCCCGTCCTACCCTGCAATGGTTAGGACCTCTAGGACACATAAGCAATGCTCAAGCCCAGGTTCCCATCGATTTTGACCATTTAAGGTCTCAGGGCTGGCGACTATTCTGAGGAATAAGGAGGCGTCTACATCCCGCCTAACACAAGAAGACTAAAACTCAATATGCTAAGTCAACAACATCAACGATGATCAATGCACGATAGTGTTCTAAGAATCAATCACACATCACATAAATTCCAAGGTGCAAGAGAATTTGATTACTAAATTCATCATAAAATGCCATAAGTTCGTGCACAAATTCTATTATAAACTTACAATTCGATGATACGTCAGCATCTCCTAAGGGTGCAAGAGAATCCTACTTGATTTGAAGGGCACTAATAGAAAAATTACATAATCAACCATTCTTTTCATTTATTCATGACGCAATGAAACTATCAAATTTCTTCAAGGCTCAAGTGAATTAAGAGCTACATAACCATGACTCCAACATTTCTCCAATCAACTGTAGTCATTATACATTCCAATTGGACATTCAAATTTTATCCAATCCTCAACCTACTAGTCATTAACATTAATTGAAACATTACTAAAATAAAGTAGCTTTCTATTTAGTATATGCTAACTAAAACAAGGTTAGATTGTTGTTATGAAACTTTAGATGGATTTCTATTGTTAAACACTAACTAAAACAAGTAGATTGTTGTTGATGTTGCATCATTGGTAACATATATCTAATATTGTTTCAATATAGGCTTATTTTATTTCTACATTAACATATACTATCCTGTGTACATATTGTTATCGGACTAATCGGTAAGTGCGGACACTAACAGATCTCCCTAGATCCACCTAGATCTAGAACAAAACAGGACAAGACATGACTCTTTCCCAAAGTTATGACCATTGAAATAGCTAGTAAGGAGGAACAAGTGACATACCTTTATATCACTTCCTTGGGTCTCTGTTGCTCCCGCTTCGCTTCGGTGCTCTCGTGAAGTCAAGACCCAGACAATACAAACCAATCAAAGTGAAGATAGAAAAATGTATTCAATCATCAACTTATGTGTATGATTAAGAAATTACACAATAAAATAAGAATGACTTTATGGGAAAATGACATGTCGTTGTATCATATTAGTCGAAAGTAGAAGATAAAACCTAATCGTCTTGATGTCGCAAGCTTCCTTTCGGTGACTCTTGGTTCCAACACACACACTTGCTCGATCCTTGCATGAAGAAGATCCAATTCCTCTTGATAGACTTGATAGAGTCTCCAAGTTAATGTTCAAGTTGGGTTCTTCACACAATTCCTTCACCAATTCTCCAATTAATCTTTCTTAGCCTTTTCCATGAGAATCCTTTCAATATATAGGAGAGGATGAGATGGTTACATGGATGAGAATGATCCCACCAAATTAGAGAAACCAGTAAGATGATAAGCATTCGAATACCAACCCATTCTCTAGAAGATTCCCTTCTAGAAACATCGAGACTTCATCATTTTTGCAAGCTTGAGAACAAGTTTTCACCCTAGGTATGTAGCACAGTGCGAGGAGTTCGCACCCTAACTAAACGTAGCCTGCGAGAATGGGTCATTCTCGCACTGTAGGCTATAAGCAGCCTGCGAACTCACTTTAAAAATGTTTTTTCTGGAAGGAGATGAATGCCACTTTTCTAAGGATAAAGTTCTTGTTGGGAGCTTGATTACACCATTGTTAATACACCACCTAGATGACCAAAATCATGTGTAATAAAATTCCCCCCAAAGTATGATGTCGGAATCAATGATAGCCGAAATACTTTGTAAACTGCGTGTGTGTGTCGGAAACCAGGAGTGCACCTAATTGGAAACCTGTGAACAACCAAGCATCTGCAAGATCCAGGGTCTGCAATCCCATCTCCCGAAAGTACGAATCTAACCATGTGATTACATGTGTTGAAGTCGAACATGGTAGAAACCACTTGATTACCGGTCATGGATGAAACTGTTAACAAGTGTGAGGGAAATCACCATTAATGCCGATGACTCCCAAGGTACACTAGTACAATCCACTGAATGTGAATGAATGAGTTGAGGTCGAACATCTGATGGAATCTTTCGATCAGGGGTCAATGATGTAAACCCACTGTCGAAAGCGAGGAAACCTGCCATTGAGGCATGCAAGTTCCAATGTACCAAAGAATTTTTAATTCTTGTTTCTGGATAATGAGCTGGAGTTAACGGAACAAAACTCATCACATGAGGGCCTTGATGTATCCCCCATCAATGACATGAAATGAGTAACAGATTTTGAAGGAGAAACATAGTATGATGTAACATGGACTGGAAACAGGGAAGGTCGACACAGAGAGAATGGAAAACTGCAGATGGCCGACTCAATAGAGGTTTCAGATGGACTTCTCTTGAACATATGAATGAAATGACCAATGATTTGGTAGCATTGACTCAGAGACGACTCGGGATATGATCTTGTAGCAAATTGAATGAGAGACAAATGGATTTCGCAAACCGGATTCAAATAATGAATAGGGGGGTGTCATGTTCAAGAGTGACACTTACTGCCAATTAATATGAATACGAGAACACATCCCTTTCCTAAATTTTCCCCCACCATTTTTGGTGAGTACCTCTTTATTTTTACGCAAGCTTGAGGAGGATAACATATGGTTGTTGATGTAAGATCATCCTTTGGATGAGTCCTTCGGAGTATGTTTAACGAACCCTAGGAAGGAGTGGTTCGGTCCCATTACGGGTCTCTCGATGTTTGTTTAACGAGTCCAAAGATAGAAAAATCGAAGGTTTTTCATGATTATAGAGTCTGGAAAAACACTTAAAAGAGAACTCTCTCAGTTTCATTTTCATAAAATACTCTGATGAGACCGAAAAAGAGATAAATTATCACCCAACAGATGCTTTCTTCAATTACTTTATCGAGCGTGAAAATAGCAAGGTCGCTCGGCAATCTTTTCATGTTTAGAGAATCTGAAAAGATCTTAAAGAGGACTCCAGGGGGGTTCATTTTTCGTATAACCTTGTTGAGCCCGAAAAAGTGATAAAAGTGTGCTCGATCAGGTTCTCATGTATTTTCGAGCATGAGAACGGACAAAGACCAAGATCGAGGTTTTGTACAAAAACCATGAAAAACAATAAAAAATGTGATGAAGAAGAGAAGAAATATCTGTATCCTTGTGCATAAATGTCGAGGTCATTCCATATGCAAAATTTTCACTCATAAGGGTATTAGGCATTAGATTTTAATAAATAAAACAATCATAAAAACCAATAAAAAATGGTAAAAGTAAATAAAAATGGGTAAAAGTTCTTTTTACCATAGTCATTTGTAACTTTACCAATATTTTAGTCCAAAACCCCTGTTTTGCCCTTTAATTCCGGTGCTTGATTGTGGGAGGTACGAGCATCCATTCAACGAATGGTATTTCGCAGTGAGGTAAGCTCCTTATCCTCTATCTTTTCATGGTTCAATTTTGCATTTTCATTGGTAAAAATCATGTTTTTGGGTTTGTTTTAGGCATTAAATTTGTGCTCAACCATTCTCGCAGGCCACCCACATGGGACCTGCGAGAATGCCTCATTCTCGTAGGTGACCCCAAAGTCACCCACGAGAACCGCAAAGTGAAAAAAATCTTTGAAGTTTTGCTCAATGAAAAAGTTACCAAATGCTGAAAAGAGTTGTTGAACTTCTTCTTATGTTTCTTATGTAGGTATTTGGCTATCACCATGGTTCTGGAATGGCATGAAATAGAGCATGAAGAAGATGATGTTATTTCTAGGAATAACCTAGGCATCGTTGCCACTTTGCGAGATTGTGGTCTCCTGAAATTCTTTCATATCCTGGGTATGAGGGGCCAAGTCAGGTTATTGGAGTACCTTGTGCTTATGTGGGACCCAGACCAACAAGTATTCCACGTAGGGGTCAACACATTGTCCTTGGATATTGAGGACATTTACTTCTTGACAGGACTATTACGGCATGGGTACCATGCGATCCTGACTAGTACCAGAGGTGGTGGGCTGCCTATGAGTGAATACTACCATTTGCAATGTGTTCCAGAGGCAGAAAGGAGCAAAGGAAAGGTATCCATTTGGGGGGTGTGGGATTTGACCCTTCACACTATTTTTTTTACCATTTCTCGTATGCCTGGGAGAGATTCTCCTCACATGGCTCTCCAGAGCTACTTTTAGTATGCCATAGAGTGTACTGAGCCTCGGGTTTTTAACTGGGCAGACATAGTGCTTCGTAGAGTGAAGAGGCAGTTGACCAAACGCAGGTGAGGCAACCTGAAACAATTCGGGTACGGGTCTTTGTTGGTGTCCTTCTTTCTTGAGAGGGTTCCCTTGCTGAGGTTATAGGTTGAGTGGGGTTTACCGTATCCAACATATCCAAGAATGTTGAGGTGGTGTCAGCTCAAGGCCCGACACGTAGCTGGACCAATTATCAAATACAATGATACCTTCTTCGACTGTTTGCAACCACGGATGCTAATGATCGATGATTATGCCTATGTCAGGTTGGGATTCCGAGGAGATCCATACTTGGCCCTGCCCAAGGACGCTGAGTGGGGAGATCTCGGTAAGAAGTACACCTTTTTACTTTTTAAATGTTTTTGTGAATTTTCTCATATGTAAATGTTTTTATGTTTGTCCAAGGCCTAATTACAAAACTTATTTTTGATGACACAAACGTGGGGCCTTATCGACCACCTATTACTTCTCCCATTCAGCAACGAGGAGAGGTGGCTCCAGTGCCATGATGGGATGCTGAAGATTACGAAGCGGTGGAACAAAACCTGGAGGGTTTGACAGCAGACATTCCAAGCATGCCTCTTGGAGAGGTTCCATGACGTTATCAGCATCATACAGTGGGAGTGTCAGAGTCCATTGGTCAACTACTTCGTAGGGTTGCCCAGGTAGTCATGTGTTACCATGAATGTCATCCGTGACGTCACTTTGTAGAAGCTATGAGATTCAAATTTTGAAATTTTTTTCCTCGGATAGAACTTTTTGTAAAAAACTTTTTGATCATTATATATACCTACGGCTTCTACCGGTTTATCTTGTGTTGTGTGAAAATTGATGCGATTGATTTATAAATGACCCAAATGTTTGTCTAATACATAGTTAGCCAATGCATCAGTTAATGTATTTAGACATCTAGGAGTATGTTGATATTCAATATAATCAAAATATCGTTCCAAGAGGTGAATTTGAAAATACACCTGTAACAAAGTAGGACTTCGAATAACATAGACATTACTTAAATGTAGTACTATGAGCTACGAATCAAGTCGCACAGCCAATTGATGGATACCGAGCAAGATAGCATCAATCAACAATTCAATAACGACGCTATACTCTACAATATTTTTGGTCGCACGACCGAGGCAGACACCTCATAAAGTGACAAGTTCGTTCATAGGGGCGTAAATTGCCAATGCATCAGAAGCAAGGTTCTGAGTACTACGGCTAGCGCCATCAACGAAGCCAATGTAGGGTAGCGAAGACTCTGACATCTGGAAATCAAGCACAATGTCACATAAGGGCAGAGACTAGATAACGACAAAAGCAAACTACAGTAACACACAAGCAGTATGATACAATAAAAATACAAGTACTCATGCACAGGTGATCTTATGCATAGTACTTCTTCAAGTACAACCCATTTCTAGGTTCACTCAAAGGGATACCATCGTAATATACTAACTCATAAGCTCCTTTTTCCAAAACGCGTCTAACGGTATAAGGACCTCGCCACATGGCTTCGAATTTTCCAGCTCCTAGCATATCTCGATCTTGTTCCTAGAGGAGAACCAGATCTCCTTCGGAGAAAACACGAGGCTTGACATGCTTTTCATATTGGGACTTGACACGTTTCTTCTGGGCTTCTATGACTAGGGTATCATCGCGTCGAGTTTCTTCTAATCGTATCAGATACAATAGACGTTCTTCCTTAGCAGAAGTGTTTGGTAGGAGTTCAACAACTAGTTTTAAAGAGGGTGTCTCACATTCAATTGGGAGAATGGCTTCCAAACCATAGACTAACCGGAAAGGTGTAAACCCAGTAGCGGCCTTGACAGATGTCTGGTAAGCCCACAATGCCGAAAACAACATTGTGTGCCAACTTGTTTTATGAATCCCTATCATTCGTCGGAGCATAGTTATGAGAACATTGTTAATTGCTTCGACTTAGCCATTGGCTTGTGGGTAATAGGGCATTGAGTTTTCACGGCGAAGACCAAACTTTTCAGTGAGTTGGGACATCATGAATTTTCTAAAGTGGCTACCATGATCAATAACGATAGCCTGGGGAACACCAAAATGAGCTATGATGTGATTAAAAATGAATAATGTTGCAGTCTTTCTAGTATTGTCAAATGTAGGCATCGCCTCAGACCATTTCGTAAAATAATCTACGGCTACAATAATGTATCCATGCCCCCTGGCCGAGTGGTGGTGACATGTCATGAAATCGATGCCCCATTTCATAAAGGGACCAACAGAGACCACAAGGTGAAGAGGAGTGGGATGTGACCGTATCTTATAATTATAGGTCTGGCAAGCGTGGCTTTTTTG
The DNA here is from genome assembly GCA_000966675.3 of Picea glauca. NCBI lineage: Eukaryota > Viridiplantae > Streptophyta > Pinopsida > Pinales > Pinaceae > Picea > Picea glauca. The sequence goes on from JZKD02S1667483.1 coordinate 104,258, forward strand.
GACGGTGATTATGCAGTCATTAAATAAAGTAGGCCAAAAATACCCGGCTCATAAGATCTTCTGGGCAGTAGCATACCCAGACATATGACCACCACAGGATCCATAATGGAAATCATTGAAGGCTTTCTCGGCCTCGTTAAATGTGAGGCAGTGTAAAAAAACTGAGTCAATCCCACGACGATAAAGAGTATCCCCGAGGATAATATATTGACGGGCTTGGTAGCATATTCGATGTCGGTCAGTACTAGACAAATGAGGTGGGAAAGTCTAGGATTGGAGATATATGATGATATCGCCATACCAAATATCATTGGAACTAATGAGGAAAAGGGATTCATCAGGTAATGAATCAGTTGGTACATTTTCTGTTTCAGAGTAGGGAAAGTCGCATATCAACTCGGCAAATACTAATGACTTCTTGGACTTGGCTCGTTCGAATTCCAAGTCAAACTCCTGGAGTATCACGATCCATTTGGAGTATTTTCCCCCTAGAAATTGACGTGTGAGAATATGTTGCATAGGGTTGCAGTTAGCAATCACTATAGTCTTGCAAGAGAGGATATAGTGCTAGAAGCGTTGAACTTCTTGGATAACTGCTAAGGCCAGTTTTTCAACATGTAAATACTTGGTTTGGGTAGGCATTAGACTTCGACTCAAAGTAGTAGATAACATGTTTGTCATGAGAATAATCCTCTTGGATGAGAACCATACCAATGGTGTAATCCAAGGCTGCGAGGTAGAGGAAATAATCGCGACTGTAATCGGGGGGGAAGAGAAGTGGAGCACGTGTCAGGGACAGTTTCAAATCTTCAAAGGCTTTCTTTGCGATGGTATCCCATACAAACTCGGACCCCTTTTTGAGTAGCCGCGTAAATCCAAGGGTAATCTCAACGTAGTTTGGGATGAAACGACGAAGAAAGTTTTCTTTCCCTTGCAAACTTTGTAACTGGCGAAGTGTAGAAGGAGGAAGATTAAGGATCGCCTCGACCTTTAAAGGATCTACCCTGATCCCTTGACGCAAAATAATAAAGCCTATAAGTCCACTGGATTCGATGCAGAAAACACACTTGTGAGGATTCAAACATATGTGGTAAAACCAACAACGAACGAAAATGGCTCAGAGGTGGATTGGATGATCGACTCGGTGCATTCACTACTACATATTGTAAAAATTTTGACGTTTTATTTGCGGCATTATGGAGAAAATTGTCCATATTGTCACAAAATAGAGGAAATTTATAAAAATAAAAATTCATGTTGCCCGATAACGTCGCTCTTTCCACGTTAACGTCGGTCTTGCCACGTTAACATTGGTCTTTCCACGTTAACGTCGCTCTTGCCAAATTTTCCACTAGAACGTCTCTCTTGCCACGTTTTCCACTGGAACGTCTCTCTTGCCACGTTTGTGAATATGTATGTCGCAATTGCCACGTTAACGTCGGTCTTGCCACGTTAACGTCGCTCTTGCCACGTTTTCCACTAGAATGTCTCTCTTGCCACGTTTGTGAAAATGTATGTCGCAATTGCAATGTTTTCGAAACTAGGTTTTCCCCTCCAACGGTCACCTTAGTATGTTCACCAAGTCAAAATACCAACGGTAACTTAGGACCTTTTTACGTCGGAATTGCGACGTTACAAAATCTATAAATATGTTTCATTTGACGGATGTTGTGACAAGTTTGCTATAATAATGACGCTTCAAAAAGGGTTTGCGGGTCTTATCGGCGAACAAAAAATAGATATTTGTTTCAGTATAAGTCTGTGGGGAAGAATGTCAAAAAACATTAGAGATGGGAAAAGAATTAAAGAGGGTGAAAAGGGTGACGGTAAATGTTATTGCCCTTGCAAAAATTGTTGTACTAGACGTCCCGAAAGAGTTTTAATAGCAACAGC
>JZKD02S1667483.1:118001-132207 GCA_000966675.3 Picea glauca
ACTGCATTTGCTACTAGACTTGCGCATTGGCTGAGGAGTTGAGTGAATGTGTAATAATGAAATGAACTTGCATTTATTTATACTAATCAAGTCACCTTATTTTACTGGCAGGGCCGACTTGTCATTTTTGTCCTTTAACTTTATTTTATTTCTTTTGTAACCTTTACAAATGTTCCAATGGGCCACTTCGTCTTGTCATTTATTTATTTTTAGTGCATTCCAAGGTCTTTTATAATGGTTTCTTTGTATTTTCATATGGAGAATGACTGCCCGAAATTGCAAAACTTCAACACTCCCTCTCAACGATGGAGACATTTTCCATACTTGGATTTTTTCTGTCATAGAAAAGTTTCTTCATGAGCCATGTTGATGATCCATCTCCACACAACTGTGTCTAGTACCTCGGGTTTCAATGAGGACCACACCTGGACCATTCACCTCCACAAGCACACCCTTGTGAGTGAATGTCACCACAAGTAAACCCTTGTGAGTGAATCTACCATTCTCCACTTGTTAAACTACCAATCCTGGGAGAATGATGTTCGATGCTATCTGACACACGTAAGCACCTCAAGCACCTCGAGTCCACAGGTAAACTCCTGAAAGTAAGGACTACGCATGGGCCCATTTACCCTGGAAGTAAATGTATCCTTCTCCCTAGGCCATATCTGGGAGAAGGTCTTCCCGATGCTTATCTGGGCCACTCACCACCACAAGTACACCCTTTTGAGTGAGTGTCACTTACAGGTAAACCCGTGTAAGTTAATTTTTCATTCTCCATTGGTTAAATTACCAATCCTGGGAGAACAACACTCGATGCAATTACACACTGGAGGAACACTAGTACCTCGAGTCTTCTATCCTTCTGCTTGACAATTTTGGAGGTTCATGTTAATATCTTACATATTGCTTTGGTTACCTTTGAGGCTCAAAATTAAGGATCTCTTCATCATGGAAAAAGATCAAAGGTTGGCATTTTAGTTAAGTTTTATATATCCTTGACACTGTAGGCGATATAAAAGCTTTTCTTCATCTGAAGAAAGTGGTTCATGTACTCCATGAGTGTTATGTCAAACCCCTTGGCATACACAAAAGAAATGCCTATACAGAGCATATAGCACTTGGCATTGGAACATGATTTGGTCCAGTTTCATCATTACTCCTGTTCTTGAACATTGAGAATTCTTAACCTCAAGGAGAAACTTTGGAAGTGCTTTTCGGGGAAACTGATGTTCTCTTGATATGTGATAACTTGTCTATGTTTGACATTGAAATGCCATAATGGTTATGATATTATTAGTTGGTAGGTTTGATTATTTTTTTATGGTTCTGCTATGGACATCATTTAAAGAAGAGGAGATGAACATGTAGTTAGACACAAGTTCATTTTTAAAGTGATTTTCCGTGCACAAATTTTGCATACCTCATATTTTAGGTCTTCATGCTTGTGGATATGATACCAAGAGTAATCTCATTAGGATAGAAGATGTGACAACATGTTTCATTGGGTAAAAGTTTGAAGGATCTGTTAGACGTGTATGAACTTAATGTTAGTGCATTCACCATATTGGGTCTTTTTATCTCTTAGACACTCTCAAAATAAAAAACCCAACTTTTAGTGTGAGGGAAAGCCTAAGGAATCTATTAAGTGGGTCACTAGCTGACACCTATATGACTTACTCCTCCTTTGGGCTTGGAATGACTATTAGGTATTGATATTGATATTGTATTTTTTTTTCAAATACCTACACAAAGGTGGCAATTGTGACGTCTTTCACTCTCTTCCTGTTGTTATTGCCACGCCCAAGACGTCTCTCTTTCCACCTCCAAGATTGTCGCTCCCATAGCAACCATGTCGGAGCTAGTAACTCCAGGCCGTCATTGTTGCCACCTGATGGATGTTGTTCTTGCCACGTCCAAGAGTGTCACTCCCATAGAAACCACGTCGGAGCTAATACCTCGTCTCATCGGTATTGCCACTTTTAGAACGTCTCTCTTGCCACCTCTAAAACGTCTCTCTTGCCACGTCTGAAACATCTCTCTTGCCACCTTTGAAATGTCTCTCTTGCCACGTTTGAAATGTCTCTCTTGCCACATTTGAAATGTCGGTCTTGCCACGTTTGAAACGTCGGTCTTGCCACGTTTGAAACGTCTCACTTGCCACGTTTGAAATTTCGGTCTTGCCACGTTTGAAATGTTGGTCTTTCCACGTTTGAAACATCTCACTTGCCACGTTTGAAATGTCGCAATACCAATGAAAACTCGGTCGTCGGAAAAACGACGTCATGTGAAACGACGTTTGAGGGGGTCTGAGGTTTGTCGGTCTTCCGACAATAGAAAGTGGCAATTGCGTCGAACGCGTCGTCGGAATTTGACCCAAATGCAGTAGTGATTGAATGAGTGGGTAAGTCGTCAAGATATGGCTGCATGATGTGCTTGATATCATGGAAGGCATAAGACATAACACATTGAAAAGTGGCGCGAGCATTCTTGAGTCCGAAAGGGAGTTTTCGATAGGCGAAAGTGCCCCAAGGACAAATAAAATCCATTTTATGTTGATCTTCGGGAACAATATTGATTTGATTATATCCGGAGAAACCATCCATTAGAGAGAAGATTTCACTTCCGGCGTAATCATCGACAATCTGATCGATGAAGGGGGTAGGAAAGTTGTCCTTAGGACAAGATTTTTTGATATCCCTATAATCAATGCATACACGAATCGTGACTTGTTTCTTGTCGATCAGGACAAGATTAGAAACCCAGTCAGTGAGGGCCACCGGGTAAATAAATCCATCTTTAAGAAGTTTCTTGACTGCAAGTTTGATAGCATCCGCTTTACGTGGGTGAACTGGAGGTAGGCGTTGTCGGATGGGTTTAGCATATGGGTATGTCTTGATCTCATGTATCACAATGTCGGGGTCAATACCCGACATTTCTTCGTAGCTCCAGGTGAAGACATCACGAAACTCTTTGAAAAGTGACGTGTAGGTGACGATTTTGTCAGGGGAACACGAAGCTCCAATATGCACATTTTCGACACTTTCAGGTTTGATGGATATGTCGAGGGGGATAGTGGGTGAGATATTGCTTAAGTTTCCTTCAGAAAACACATCATGTGTCGACTCGGGAATAGTGGAAATGACAACAACGGCCGACGGGGTCGAAATCTGTTGGTAGTTCTCGATGGTATGTTTCTCTAGGAAGAGGATGGAATGGTGATGTCCATCATCCCAAGGGGTGTCTTCCATGATAGACATGATCATCTCGTCTGTGGGAAAAATGACACGAAAAGGATCTAGAGATAACTCACCAAGAGAGGGAGTAGAAGGGGTTGCCGATTGAATGGCCTGATAGGCAGATTCAACCAGACTTAAAGGCATTTTGTCACTGAAATGAAGATGATCGCCAGGGTCAAGTACCAGCCATGGGTCATGAAACGTAGGGGTTTCGTGAATCAAGGTGGATATCATGTTAATTGAAGCGACATAGGAGTGTGGAACATTGGGTAGTAGAATGGGGAAAGTGCCCATTAATGAGGAGTCTTTAAGAAGACCTACACCGACATTCTCGTAACCCGGTGGGGTTTTAGCAATGAACGGTATGTTGCCAGTTTGCGTATCTGAGTTAAATAAGGCTAATTGGTTGACAATGATTAGCTTTACTTGATGTGGGAAACGTACGACATGAAAAAGAGTCGACACAACTACGTGCATGGAATCGATCCAGCTACAGCCATGCAGAAGATTGTAATTGACGGGAGCGTCGAAGACTTCCACTTCAACTTGGACCATTTTGCCTTCTAACGTGATGGGCAACGAAGGAAGAACACCATAGGGCTTAAAACAGGAGCCATTGAAGGCTTTGAGAGTGTTATGGAATTCAGTCAAAGAGGGAGAGTTGATGGCTTTCCAATAGGTAACAGACATGACACACGTCAAGGCACCCTCATCGATAACGGTTTGACAAATGTTTTTGTCAGAGACAATTACTTGGATTTGGAACGTGAGTTGAGGGGGTCACCTTGGAATGTGATCTTCCAAGTCAAATATTATTAAATTCATCTCTGTCGGGTCGATTCCACCAATAGCTTTCAATAGTGCCTTCCGTTGTGTAGGACAACTTTGGATGACTTCGAGGGCTGACATCGCAGAGGGTGCTTGGGCCAGATCTTCAATAATGTTGTAGTTTTGGGCAGCACGAGCATGAGGATTGAAAGTCGATTTCTGAATGACGCCCTTTGGAGGAGGTCAAAGAATTGTTTCAAGGTTCGATCATTCGAGATGAAGAGGACCGTTGGTAGGTGGAGTTGCTGGAGAAGGTTGTACCAATGAAGGAGGTAGATCATCAACCTTCTATTTAGAGGGAGAATAATCTTTGGCTCGAGTGGTGGGTGCAATGTCATTATTCTTTGAATCACCAGTACACATAAACACATAGGATGTAGTGGAAGGGGAAGGTTGGTCATGAATGACCAATTGGGCATGTTGTTGAGAGGGGAAGGGTTGGGACAAAACGGTCGGAGTGCATGGTTTGGAGGCTCCTTGAAGGAACTTAGTAACCTCGGTGCGTCATGGACAATCCTTCGTGTAGTGATCATCACCGTAGATAAGACAAGGGTATCGGGGTTTGCGCTTATCCCTATCATCAACAGGTGAATTTTTGGTTCTCTCTGCTTGAGAAGTATTTTTGTCCTCCTTACTCTTACCCCTTCCCTTTTTGGATTTGTTTTTACTGGCTAGGGTAGATTGAACTGCATTTACCTCAGAAGTCTTGCCGGTGGGAGGGGCAGGAGATGGAGCATTTTAAACATTAGAAGAAGCAAGTTTGGGGTTGGTTCTTGAGGCAGACTTTGGTGTGGCATGGAAAGTGCCAATCACACCGTCGACTACTTGAGAAGCAGTTGGGGTACTTGAAGTGGCGGAAGTGGAAGGATGAGGTGCATCAGGTAGTAAGTCGTAAAGGGTACCTGTTTGTGAGTAAACAAGGTCAAGGTATTGAGCACAACTTATGGCTTGTTCTTCCATGACAACTCCACCCATGGTGATGTCACGATCGATGTCGTTCACAAATGATTTTGTGAACCACTCTACCAAAAACTGATCAGGAAGTTCATGTTTGATGAGACGTCATCTCCGTCGCCACTCATGAATGTGATCGGATATCTCAGTGGCTTTGTTTTGTTTGAAAGAACTCAAAATCTCGGTCCTTGTTTCATAATAGATCGGTAACTGGTAGTGGGTGAGAAAGGCCATAGCTAGGGTGTTGAAGTCGGTGAATAAACCTCATGGTAATTCTATATACCACTTCACAGTATAACCTATGATATTTCTTTGAAAAAGACGTAATTGGATAGAGTCATCCATCAAGGAGTTGGATGAGCACCAAAGATGAAAATTCATGACATGATTGTTCGGGTCCTCTCCCACTTTGCCATCAAATTTAGGGATGTCAGAGGGTAGCTTGGCTGGTATAGCGGACCAATGGGGAGAGTGACGAATTGGATCGTTTAAAATCCTCAACAGATCTTGGAGATCCAAAGTGGCCAAGAAGGGTAACTGTCTATTCACATGTGGGTACTGGTGGCTTTGGGGAGGGAGTCCCGTCAGAAACCCAGTGGGACCATAAGAAGTCTGGATATAATGCGAAGACCGAGGCAGATTCAGTGGTTGTTGTGGAAGAAAGTAACTCATGGGATTGTATCTATGAATAGGAGCGTGAGTTTGAACATTCAATCCCCAAATAGGATTCGACATACCTGGATATGATTGGCCTATACTAGGGGGTATCACGGATGTAGCTCAAAGTTGTTGCCCCCTAGTCGATTGAGGATTATGTTGTATCAGATGGTTCCAATACTGGGCCAAAGATGGAGGTATGTTTTATCCATAAGGTGGGGTCAGTGGGGGTTATCCTCCAATCGAGGGTTGACTTCCAATTGGGGGTTGCGTTCCAATTGGGATTTGCATTCCAATTGGTATTTTTGTTCCACTAGGAATTTGCCCCATAAGGAACATGAATCTAGTAATTTGGTGTGAATGATGGAATAGTGCCACTAGGATTGATGTTGTTGGTAGAGGACAAGAAAGGTCCTCCAAAAGGGGGTTGAGGAAGTGTCGGGATAAAGTCGGGAGGGGAGTGCCCAAAAGAAGAGGGACCACCAGGAGTTCCTGTAGGAGTGGTAATAGAAGCATTCAACCAACGCTATCCGGGTGGAAGTGTCAGGGTGACACTGGGCGAGAGTGGTGTGTCGATGGGGGCTTGACTAGCCATTGTAATCCTTGTGTGAATACTCATAGTATCTGTGTAATGGACCATTTCTATAGGGACGGTCAATATGTGGTCAGATCGCGGAGCGTCTGTACCAGGAAAATAATAAGCAGTAGTAAACAGTACTATGTTTAGGTCAGAGGTTTTAGGGAACATAGGAGAGATGGTGATTTCAACACCTGATCCTGCACCAAAAAGGTCCCATCTAAAAACGCATGTAGACCAAAAAGGATCTTGGCCCTCAATTCCTGGAAAGGGTCCGATCGGTGATCCAGAAGACACAACAACTAAGTCTCCAGAAGAATTCACTCGAATAATCTGTCTCTCAGAATCAGAGTGAATTCAAAAGTCCTCTCGAGAATTGGTAATTTGGAAACGTTCTAGAGAGTCAGTTCTTTCCACTTGCCGACTGGTAACATCTTGGACTTCACTCTGTTAAGGAGAGCCCTCAGGTGAGCTTGTAGGCAGGGGTTGAGAACCTTCCAGATGCTCTAGAGATAAACCCTGCATTCTATGTGAACGACATGGAGAATCTATCGTGAACGAGTTACAAACTTACGAAGAAAGTCTTATGGTCAACTTGGGTAAACAAACAACATGCGATAGTAAACCAAATCTAGGAAACAAAACCAAGCAAACAAGACCTTCTAATTCCAAAGTCACTAGTTCATGATGAAATTCAACATCGGAACAACAAGACGAGAAGGGGCTAGGCTAGGGTGGAAAGTTTACACTGATGACCTGCTTAACGGACTTACACCCTGGTGCAAGCTCCCACACATAATCATGGGTATACCCTCCAAGGATCCCGAGTGAGTTTGGCCAACGTTGATTCCAGGTACCGTGAAGACTTACCCCTTCACAATCACCTTGTGTAATACCTTAAATAGACAGATCACTAAGGTTACCACCGACAACAATAATCCTGGGGGACAGTCGACAGTCTGATCCACACGCAAGGGTAGGGTATCTAGCACTAAATCAACCCGAGAGGCTTCCACTCATCATTGTGGGTATACCTCTAAGTGACCCCCATAATACATGCAATCTCTACACCAATATCAACAAAGCAGGGTGAGTGACTCTGTCAATATCAATGCAACCTCGTGTTTGACCCTTGTGTGAGAAGGGCTTCCCAGGACAAAATGTTGCAAATGGAATTTGACACTCCTTAACACAAGATGCTATTGTGTGTTTTGTCCTTTGGAGAGTGTATCTCTTTTCCTATTCCAAAGCACTAGCCTAGCTAAATGTTGGTGTAATAGAGCCCTAGAAAAGAGTTACTAGTTAAATTTTAAAATTTGCACAATGTTATTAAGGGTTATTGTTACTCAAAGGAAATCGAGATGAAACTAATGTTGTGTGAGACTTTGACACAACAATTCATAGATAAGAATGAAATATATCAATTTTCATTCGATGAATCCTATGTACGGGAGGGAAAGAGAAGTTTTCCAGAACAATATTGAACTACGATACACAATTTTCTTTAAAATGCAATCTCAACGAATCATGCAATAATGACAATTCTCTATTTGTTCTTTTTCAATAATTTCAACAATTGATTTTCAATATTTTCAAAAATGAAAATGCTTTTAAAAGAAAAATGTTTTTTACTTTTCAAAAAGGATCTACACCATGGTGGTGAAGGTAAGGAAAACCAATAACCAATGAACAAGCAATAAACAAAACCCAAACCAATCTTTCAATGGAAACAAAAACGACAAGCAAATAAAGCTAGTCTTTTCAATTGCATGAGAACAATAATCTTCCAAATAATGAGCAAATGAGAAAGACAAAAAATCTCAACTTTCAAACTGATCACCATCTCTTAACCGAACAAGTACTCAGATTCCAGGATCAGAGAGCATATCCTTGCCAAGAAAAGTCAAGAGATGAGAGTTGGGAAAAATGGATAGGAAGAGCCTTTGATTTTCGAAGGCTGATTGTGTACAAAATTCGAAGACAAGAAAACATCAACCAATGGTCCAAGAAGTTATTTTCAGATACCTATATTGATTTGGGCAGATGAACATGCAAAAATCTTAAATCCAAAAATTTTAAAAGAGGGTTTGCAGGCTATTAGTGTTGCACAGTGCGAGAATAGGTCATTCTCACAAGCTAGCTTTGTGAAGAGTGTGGGAACCTCACATTGAACTTAAAAGCAGAGTGTGAACTCAAGGTATTCTCGCAGGCCACTATAGGGTTCAGTGCGAGAATGCCTGAAACTAGGCAAATTTTTGGAAAAAGACAAAAAATTTGAAGGGACTTCTGGACCTAGAGGGTCTATCAAGGTGTCCTGAAGACTCAGAGATTGATAGAAATGGATAAAGGTAAGCCAAGAGAAAATGGCCAAGGAAAAACACCAAAAACCACAAAAAAATGGGTTGTATCCCCAGTGGAGTTGCCAATTTTGTTATCGGACTAATCGGTAGCTACAGACACTAGCAAATCTCCCTAGATCCACCTGGATCTAGAACAAAATAGGACATGGCATGACTCTTTCCCTAAGTTATGACCATTGAAATACCTAGTAAGGAGGAACAAGTGACATACCTTTATATCGCTTACTTGGGTCTCTGTTGCTCCCGCTTCGCTCTGGTGCTCTCGTGAAGTCAAGACCAAGACAACAGAAACCAATCAAAGTGAAGATAGCAAAATGTATTCAATCGTCAACTTATGTGTATGATCAAGGAATTACACAATAAAGTAAGAATGACTTTATGGGAAAAGGAAACGTCGTTGTATCATATTAATCAAAAGTAGAAGATACAACCTGATCACCTTGATGTCGCAAGCTTCCTTTCAGTGACTTTTGGTTCCAACACACACACTTGCTCGATCCTTGCATGAAGAAAATCCAATTCCTCTTGATAGACTTGCTAGAGTCTCCAAGTTCCTGTTCAAGCTAGGTTCTTCACACAATTCCTTCACCAATTCTCCAATTAATCTTGCTTAACCTTTTCCATGAGAATCCTTTCAATATATAGGAGAGGATGAGATGGTTACATGGATGAGAATGATCCCACCAAATCAGGGAAACCAATAAGATGATAACCATTCGAATACCAACCCATTCTCTAGAAGATTCCCTTCTAGAACCATTGAGACTTCATCCTTTTTCCAAGCTTGAGAACAAGTTCACACCCTAGGTATGTAGCACAGTGCGAGGAGTTCGCACCCTAGCTGAAGGTAGCCTGCGAAAATGGGTCATTCTCTCACCCTAGGCTATAAGCAGCCTGCGAACTCACTTTAAAAATGTGTTTTATGGAAGGAGATGAATGCCACATTTATCAAGATAAAGTTCTTGTTGGGAGCTTTATTACACCATTGTTAATACACCACCTAGATGACCAAAATCATGTGTAACACATATGAAAAGGGGAGCAACCTTGAAGGAAAAATGAATGAAAGTTTTTTTTTTTTTTAAGATAGTTACCATCTAACTGTCCTCAACATAAACATAAGATATTAGGATAACCATGTAACATGAATCCAAGCAGAAAATAAAAGTATGATTATGAAAGAGATGAGATGTATATATTCCTTTCGCCTTAGTTTCTTTACCAATTTAAAGTTGATATAAATTGGAACCATAACTTTTGAGAGCTCAATGCTCTCGATTTGTGTTCATTGTAGACATGGAGAAAAGAGGTTTCATAAAATTGAGTCGATGCTACTAAAATTTAAGCATGAAGTGGTCTAAGTACTAAATTTGACTAAAATTCATTCAACGATCATTTAATTTTATGGCTAAATCAAACTGTCACCAATTAACATTTCGGTAAGTTAAAATTCTGGAAACATATTTTTGGAATATTAGTGCATTGAAACTATCTATAGTTTCTACTCAGGGATAACCAAAATACAACCAAACAACAAGGATAATCCTTTACAGTAGAAAGGGGTTTCCAATGGCAAATCCCAGCGCAACCAAAATACAACCCAACAACAATGATAATCCTTTACAGGAGAAAGGGGTTTCCAATTGCAAAACGCAGTGCAACCTTCAAGGGAAAACATTGTCAGATGGCATCCGGTTGGGGGCCACCATTGGTGGGCGTTAATTATGGTAAAACAGGCGTGAAAATAAAAACAAACTGTGCGAAGAATCCTTGTCAGTCGATCGTGGTAGAATTCTGGGCAAACATCGCTGGCATAGAATCAGATATGGCAGGGAGATCGCAGAGAACCCTCCACCTGTAAATTTCATGGGTAACAACAGTAACAATCACAATTATTTTAGTTGGTGGATGGCGTTAATTACAACCAATAACCCAATCGGAGCATCCGATGCATTCCAAATGCAACAAAAGTACCAGATTAAGAGATCACCTTAGACCGGTTAGGATAATAATCAACACCTGTGGGATCACGCCATCACTGCACAGTCAAACGTTCATGGGAAACCTTTACACCCTTCTAAACATAGAAATCACTACATGGTCAGAAAATGGTTGAATGTGCCCAGGTACGAAGGTTTCATAATGTTTTCTTCTCCCGGGGAACCCAACCATGCAATGGATATAAACAATCATATTTCATTGAGAAAAGGGGAACGAGGAAAATCCATCCCAGCACGTAGAGATGAATCAGTGGGTCGATTGCAAGGAATAAACCTCAAGTCACATGCCACGAAAATTTGTGCAGATCAAAATCGTAAATGTTTTTTTTTTTACATTAAAAGAAGGGCATAGCAATCGCAGGCAAAAAAAAAAAAAAATCTACTGATAGGAAATATCAACCCCCTTCCCGTTCCCCTTCCCCCTTTTTTTTTATTTCCAGCAAGCAAATTTTAAGGACGCAGACCGGGAATGGAGTCGTTTTCACGTTTCAAGGATACCAACACCATGCTGATAAAAATAATTTCGTCCAAGAACAACGCTAGGTTAAAATTGATCCCTCCAAAATACAAACAGGGTAAATATGAGACAACAACAAGATAAAAACAATGAAGGATGAAGAAACACTTCGCCAACAATCAATTGGCAGAGTTAGATAGTCGCGCAAAGGTGCAAGATGATAAACTGCCAGGGACAACAACAGAGGTAGACGGATGAGTTTGTCCTTCACTTCACCATCCTCACATAGAAAAGAAGGGCATTGAGATCCATAGGTCTTTTAATCGCTAAGGCGACGACCATAGATCAAGCTCCTAGACGACTACTCATGCGAGGACTGGCATGCTAGGGACGAAAGACAAACAATCGCAAGGGTCACAATCAACCATAGGGCCGTCGAGTCATGCGGGGACGAAGGCCACATGAAATCAATCAACCAAACATACAATTAGGCTAATAAAAAGGGGTCCGCTATCAATCTGAACATCCAATCCATTTACAATCAATAGGAAGATCCAAGCATAAGCCCTAATTCATTCTACTTTACAAAATAAAAGAGGAAGGTGTGGAATATAACCCTTTTTCCCTTTTATCATTAATTTAGTATCTTTTAAATTATCTAATGATAAAATAATTAATTCCCTCTTTACTTTTTATATCCACATATTTTATTTCTTATGAACAATTTAATTTCTTACTCCCTTCATGTTACAAAATTTTATGAAGACCATAATTATTACTTAAGTGGTTTTTATTTTAAATTTTATTAATTTATTTCATTTTATCCATTTATTTTATTTTATTTTATCTTTTTAATTATTATTTTTTTAAAGGTAGACAAAATTTTATCCCTAGCGAAATTTTAAACTTAGAAATTATATTTTATACTAGGAGACATTTAATTAGGGAAATTGTTTTAAAATTTCTTAACATGTTATTTGTCTTAGGGCCATCTAGGTTCATCCCTCTATCATCATCAATGCGACGTACCCTTCAGGATGCACTAGGTGCTCCAAGGGTGTCACTTGCCTCATCTGTTCCTTTGCATGACGTGCCCTTTAGGATGCACTACGTGCTCCAAGGGTGCCACTCGCCCCATCTGTTCCTTTGCACGACATTCCCTTCAAAATGCACTACATGCTCCAAGGGTGCCACTTGCCTCTTGACTGATTGGTAGACATCAATAACCCCTGGAGTCAACACTCCACCAGGTGAACTTGTGGGAGACTAAGGGATTCTAAGGAATAAGGCCCCTTCCTTATTGCACGCCCCTTAGAATCATCGTGAGCGACTGTCACAGTATTCCCTCATGGCATCATGGGTCCTCTCAAACTAGGTAATCGTTAACCTACAGTTCGAGCCATGACGTGAGTGCTAGTAGGTTTTGGTAGGGCTGCTATCCACACCTCTCCCTCAACATATCTGGTAGTCTTGTGTGACCCCTTTACTCCATATGTGAGTTTGGTCGGCAAGCTATCATCAGCTTGCATCATCAACAAATCATGTCAGAACATATCCATATCATATCACCCAGTGAGATGCACTAATATCATAGTAAAACAATCAAACCCCAATGGCACACTCCCTGAATCGATCCAAAGTCCAAGGGGTTCCATCGATGCCTCTGCATCCTCAAGGTCCAAAACCCTGCACACTCAGTAAAATCGATTCAATAGCACCTATCTATGTCAATGTAGTAAAAAAACATGTCATCTACCCATAACACATCATAATCAAAGTCAAATGTTTTAATAGCATAATAATCTAGATCACTTGCGAGCAAGTGTCCTCAAAGAATAAGTTCGTCTAGTGCGCGAGAGAGGGATGATACAACTTTACGCTCTTCTTTTTATGATTGGGATTCTCTCCAGACACTATGGAGAGGCTTACGTCGAAAGCTCTAATACCATGAAAAAATGAATATAAGAAGATAATACAGAGAAGATGAAATTGGAAAACAAGAATGAGCAGAGCGCCTTGATTAAAGGAAAAGAGTTGAGCTAAATATGCTTTAGCAAATCAAGAAAATCAAGAAACAATCGTACAGCTAGCCATGATAGTTGGTAGTGTACAGTCACATACTGTTGAGGTTACAAATATAATTAACAGTTACCACTACCATCATAGGCATGGATGATGCTTCACGGACCAAAATTTCCCAAATATGGGAGGTATGATCCAAAATTTGGATCTAATTAAGATATATTGGAGGTAGAATCCAATAAGGAATTTGTAGTAGAACAACTTGATTGACTAAAGGGAAATTGACCAACATAAGATAAATGACGAAGGAAGTTGACTAGACTAGAATCAACTAGTGTGTGTATGTTGATGACCAAGATAAAAGTCCAATTAGATCAAATAAACAATATTGATTGAAGGATTGACATGAGGTATTTTTAAAGTATAGTTTTAGTTAGACAGTTGTGAGTGATGAGGAAAGTCTGTGTAGCATTAAGGGACTAGAATATTGTTGGGTGGAAAATTGCATTGATTACCAAAAGGGTATTTGAACCATTGTGTAATTGTATGGACACAATAAGATTAACCATTTTAACTAACTCTTGGATATGGATCGTAAGAAGGAACATTTCAAGATGGAGCGTACCTAACTCTTGGATATGGATGATAAGAAGGAACATTTCAATACGAAATGAATATTATTTGGGTTGGATACTAGGAGATTGAATCACAAAGTTGATTGAGGGATCACAACCAATGAATAGGTTTGATGAGGGGATAATACAAAAAAGGATTTTCTTGAGGGAAGGAAAGGATTTGGGTCTTACTACCATGACTAATGGGAATTGTAAAAGAAACCATATGAATGAAAAATATCATAGGTTGTGTATATTCAAATTTATAAACATTCACTAGTTGAGGAACCCTTAATACGAAAAATAAATTGAGCTTCTTCCCCATCAAGTTTCTCCTAATGAATATTGTGAAGAATATTTTTTGTGTGATTGTTTGTTTCTTGTTTTTTTATTGACTAATAAGGAAATAAATTTAGTCCATAATATTCACAATAAATAGTACTTGTTTAATTGAATCCATGGTCTCTCTCTCTCTCTCTCTCTCTCTCTCTCTCTCTC
>JZKD02S1667494.1:0-14145 GCA_000966675.3 Picea glauca
TGGAGACTTATGTGTTGTTAGGCCAGGGAGCCTAAGTGTTGAAGGCCAGGAGCCTGCTGTTGTACTTGTATGTATGCAGAACATTTAATAAAATATAAACACCGCCAGGTGAAGACCGACCACGATGAATGAGTGAAGGGGGACTGAACATCCACAGAGTGGGCAAGGAATTAGGGGATGGAAGGTGGAAAAGGGGCTAAGTGTTGAGCCCAGGGGCTAAGCCTAGGGGGGCTTAAGCCTGGGAATAATATTTTAATATTATTCCAAAAGATATGTGCATCATATGTTTTTATCCTAAGTCCTTTTGGAAGGAYGCGTGATTTCCCAAGTGGTGGGAGGAACGCGTGCTGGTGGAACGCATGCAGTTCCATGGGTGACAAGTGTCAACCCTGGTGCATGCGAATAAAATGGCCAGGGTGAGCCGTGAGAAGGTTCCATTCCCATTCCACCGGATTGTCTGAATGTGTACGAAGCTCTGAGCAGTATGACTAACACGACTCCTGTAGAGAACCTTCGGGAGACCCTGTGACTCAAATGTCTGTGTCTGATTCTGAGAAATCCCGTGCGTGTAACCCTAGCCTACGAGAATCCTGTGTTGAATTTGGGGAAGAGTCTTTGCTTGTTCGGGAAAGCTGAGCGAGCCTATGCGAGCATTCCCTGTTTCGAAGCCGTGACTGTGAAACCATCCTGTGATTGCCGAACCAGTTTTTGGAAAGCCTGTGTCTATTTTCCCATGGGATTGTTGAGACTACGCAGTACTGGACTGCGTGAGGCTTGTTGTCCTGTGAGCGACTCCCTCCAGGTGAGAGATTATGCAGGGGAAGGAGAGAACTCCTGGAAGGAACCCTGTAGCTGCCATAGAGCCCAGAGACTTTCGTTCCAGTCTATTCCTGTAACCCAAGGCAAGGGAGATTGGCAACCGAAGGACTGTCCAGGTGACATAGAAGGTGCATTCTCCTGGGATGGAACATGCATGTGGGGAATGAGGGTCTGTGGGCAGTGAGCGTGGGAAATTCCTGGGAGGGCATTCCGTCCTTGTGGTTGTGTGTGACTGTTTTCCCTGTAACCTCAGTCTAAGCCTAGATTCCTTGCCTTGGGGTGGAGCTTAGTCCCAGCTCGGGGGTGGCCCATTGTTGAGTTGATGAGCAGTGCGGTCTAAGGCTGGGAGGTTCGTGGAAGGCCTACATTTGGNAGCAGTAATGATATGTTTTACTCTGAGTTAAATGTGTTTATTTGTTTAAATGCATGGGATATATGATATCTGTATGAGCTTTGTACAAATGGTATGTACAAATGGGTATCAGAGCACGAGTAAGCCCAAATATCCGAAATGGGTGTGCTACAAATTCCCTGTGAACCATTCCATTAGACGCCATGAACCCGAGCCTGAAGGTGCAACTGATGTCGAGAAGGTGAGTGTGTTGTGCGGGAGGGATTTATCGTACCGCTTTCATCCTGTTTGATGCTTGATGGAATAACCTACCACAAGCTCTGGAGGATTTTCCTTCTGAACACTTCGCAACATGATAACCTTGCTTTTATCCTTAACCGTCGCTTCTCCTTGGGCGGTGTGTCGTGAACGTGCTCCATGCCACATGTTCAACCCAGAGATACCCTGATCCACATGGTAGTGAATGTCCTCCACGCTTGTTTTGTTGATGACATGTCTCCCTATCTTGGGTCGATAGGTTCTCACCTCCCCAGGGTTATCTACCCCCCTTGTTTTTCTTGGATTGGCTACTTGAGGAGCGCGGGCCCCTCTCCTTTTCATGTGGCTTTCATTTTTTCTTAAGGCCTCAATGAAGTACCTACTTAGTTTGGACCCCACCTTTTCATAATGATACTTGGTCATATGCATTAAAACAGGGGGGATAAATTTACCACTCCATCTACGCTTAAAGAACCAGGCGTTCTTCCAATGGCTGCATTCGCCATTTTGTCTGCTTCTTTGTTGTTTTATCTCATTATGTGGTAGAAGGTTATCTTAATGTCTCGATAATTCACCCTTATTCTATCTGTTACTTTCTTTAGGCTTAAGTTTCAAGGGTTGGATCCATGGACCATCATTCTTATTATAGTTTTAGAGTCTCCAAGAATGTTTAGCTCTTGGATTTGCTGAGTCTGGGTGAGTTGTATGCCTTTTAGAAAAGCATAGGACTCAACTTTATTGTTAGTATCCGTCCCAAAATTCTAATGATAATTTAGGGATATTTTTCCTCCAGGTTTGAAGAGAACCCCCCCTCGTGCTTGCCTTCCATGGGTTTCCCTTTGAGGCTCCATCAAAACATAGAGTATGGATTTTCTGCTTTTGGATCTAGAGTTCTATGTTGTGGATATTTTGAAGCTACCAGCATGATCTATGCATTGCGGGTGAGTGCTTCAATTACTTAAGATTAAAACTTGCCATCCAATATTTTTCCCGTTCATTCCAATTGGTTGGATATTCTACATTTAGAGGTTTTGAGTTCATAACTTCTGAGAGAAGCAACTTGGCATTAGTGGCTACAGTTTGGGGGAGAGAAAAGGTCCCCTGGAATATTTTTTTGTTTCTAGCCAGCCATATCTTCTAGCAGAAAAACTTGGGGACCGCCCTCCAAATACGCTTCATGATTGGTTTTTCCTTGAAGGATCCCTGATAGTAATTGTCCCAATTCCCCAAGCTGGGATTGGGAGTTGAGGGCCATCTTATTTTTCTAGATAGATATTTGTAGGCCACTTTCCAAACAGTTTGTGAGAAGGGGAAGTTCCATAAGAGATGGTGGATAGTATCTTGATTTCTTTGAAAAAGAGGTCACTTGAAAGGGCTGTGAAAGCCTCTTTTCAGAAGATTCTCTCCTGTGAGAATTTTCCCATGAGCTAGGGACCAAATGAAGAAGTTGACTTTGGGGAGGGAGTCATGGCTCCAAACATTTGTCCATTTTGTTGAGTTGTGATGTTCTCTCGTAGTGGAGAGGATCATGTTATATTCTTCTTTTACCGAGTATCCATTTATACCCCATCCCATGCTGTCTAGAGTGGTTTTAAGGATGGGGGTTTCCCCTTTCAAGAGTGAGGTCAGACGATGTGCCTGGTTGGTCAAGTACTTAGGTACTCTCCCCAGATCCCAATCGTTCCAACTACCATTCCTGTTCCAGACTAAAATATCATAAAGGGTGTGTTTGTGTTCATTAAGCATCCATATTTTTAGATCACGAATTTTTGCTTCACATGAATTGAGGTCCACCTTGTAATATTCCAGATATAAAAAGTATGCAGAAAAAAAATAAAATGCTAGAAATGGTATATGAATAACAATATAACCAAAATAACACCACAATAATACTGAAATGATAACAAAATAGCACCAGAAAGAGCACTTCGATTACTGAGAGAAATTTTCACGGGCCTCTTCGAGGGGGCAACCTGTAGTTGAGAAGATCTCTATTACAAAAATATCCAAGGTAAGGTTCACATACCCTCGACTCCTATTTATACTAAGTATGTCTATCAAGAGAACCATCTAGAGGAAGATGCTTCTAGAAGTGGAAGCTTCTACTAGGTTTTCTTACATTCGATTTATTCTACTTTATTGCAAGGCCTTATTAATATTGACCTTTATTACATCGTAATGAATTGTTATAACTATGTAAGGGTTAGGTCCCTAACATGTCCTCCCCCTTAAAAACAACCTTGTCCTCAAGGCTTGAGATGTGGAAATTGCTGCAGAATGGTAGTTGGTTCCCAAGTGGCATATGTTGGAGTTGTATCTTTCCACTGGACTAACACTTCCTTGATGGTTTGTTGATGTAGGCGACGCTCACGCTGGTCCAAAAATGCTTGTGGCTGGAGCCAAATGGAGCCTTCTTCGTCCAACTCGGGAAGGTTGGTTTGAGTTTGGCACTTAGTTCCAATCACCTTCTTCAAGCATGAAACATGAAAAATAGGACGTAGCTTAGAATGAATGGGAAAATCTATCTAATAGGTCACCTGTACCACACGCTTGAGAACTGTATAAGGACGATAAAATTTGGGCGCCAACTTCTAACAATGGTCGGCCTTGAGGGAATTTTTCTTGTAAGGTTGCAGTCGAAGAAACACCTGATCCCCTTCTGGAAATTGATGTTTAGAGAGAACTTGATATGCTTGTTGCTTCATGCGATTATGATCCATGGCCAACTTATCTTTGAGGGTATGGAGAATAGCCTCTCGAACTGTAAGCATTTGGTCAACCTCCTGGACCTTTGAGACACTTGGTAAATATGAGAGGACTGAAGGTGGATTTTGTCCATAGACAACTTCAAAAGGAGTCAAGCGTGTAGCTGTATGGTATGAAGTGTTATACCACTATTCAGCTAGGGGTAACAATTGAGCCCATTGATTTTTCTTTTCCGATGAAAAACACCTCATATATGTTTCCAAACACTTATTGACAACTTCAGTTTGACCATCCATCTGGGGATGATAAGTTGTGCTGAGATGGAATTGGGTGCCTTGTAGTTTGAATATTTGTTGCCAAAAATTGCTGGTGAAATTTGGGTCTTGATCAGAAACAATAGAATGCGGCATGCCATGAAGCTTGAAGACCTAATCCATGAAAAGTTGAGCCACTGTGGATGCTGTAAATGGGTGTTGAAGAGAAAATAAATGAGCATACTTGGAAAGCCTATCAACTACCACCATGATAACTAATTTATTACCCAATTTAGGTAAGCCTGTAACAAAATCCATAGAGATATCCCTCCAAATAGTAGGTGGAATCGGAAGCGGTTGCAGTGTGCCCGAAGATTTGACTGTTTCTCCTTTGTTGCATTGACACACATCACATTTGGCCACAAAATTACGAACATATTGTTTCATACCATCCCATAAAAAAGAACATTTGACCCTCTCATAGGTTTTGGTAAACCCAGAGTGCCCAACTGTGGGTGTAGCATGAAGCTTAGAAAGCACCGTGGATTTAAGTTTTGACTGTTTACTTAAATACAAACAGTCTTTGTATCAAAGCTCATCATGGAGCCATGATTAACCTAGGGAAACTGGAGAATTGGAATGAATTGTTGTATCATATGTGAATTTTTGGGATCATGTAGCCATTCC
Source organism: Picea glauca (assembly GCA_000966675.3). Lineage (NCBI taxonomy): Eukaryota > Viridiplantae > Streptophyta > Pinopsida > Pinales > Pinaceae > Picea > Picea glauca. The sequence continues at coordinate 5,077 of JZKD02S1667494.1, forward strand.
TGGCGAACGACTTGGAGTCGATCTAGTACAGTGAAGGAGAGAGAAAAAATGGAGCCTTCATCTTCATATTTTTAGGAAAGTGCATCGACCACCACATTGTCTTTTCCTTTCTTGTAAATGATCTCATAATCATATCCAAATAACTTAGTCACCCATTTTTGTTGCTCTGGGGAGGAAATGTGTTGTTTCAGAAAATACTTGAGGCTTTGATGGTTTGTATTAATTTGGAAGCGTTTCCCCAATAGATAAGGGTGCCACAAATCAACGACATGCAGAATAGCCAACATTTCCTTTTCATAGTTTGATTTGCCCAAATTTCGTTTAGACAGTTGTTTGCTGGTAAAGGCCAAAGGCCTACCCTCTTGCATAATGACAACACCAATACCTTTCCCTGAAGCATCACATTCTAGGACAAAGGTCTTTGGGAAATCAAGAAGGGCCAGGACTGGAGTTGTGCACATGGCCATATTCAAGGTTTGAAAATCCTGAGCAACTGTTGGTGTCCAAGTGAAAGAATTATTTTTAAGGAGTGTCGTGAGAGGTGCCGCAATATTTCCATAATTCTTAACAAACTTGCGATAATAACCTATTAGGCCCAGAAATCCTCGCAAGCTTTTGAGAGTCTTTGGGTGAGGCCAGTCTTGTATAGCTTCAATCTTTTTAGAATCCACCTTGATGCCATTCTTTCCAACAAGATGGCCCAAGTACTTGACTTCTAAGGTGCCAAAAGCACATTTAGATTGTTTCAGAAAAAGTTGGTGTTGAGAGAGTAGATGGATAACTTGGTCCACACGAGCAAGGTGGTTTGTCCAGGTTTTTCTATAGATGAGGATATCATCAAAGAAAACTTAGACAAAATGACCAAGAAAGGGGCAAAAGACATGATTCATGAGGCTTTGGAAGGCGGAGGGGGAATTACACAAGACAAAGGGCATGACCAAAAACTCATAGTGGCCCTCATGAGTTCTAAAGGAAGTCTTAGGAATGTCTGCCTCTTTCATATGGATCTGGTGGTATCCAGAATGAACATCAAGCTTAGTAAAGAACTAGGTGCCACTCAATTCATCCAAGAGGTCATCAATGACAGGAATGGGAAATTTGTCTTTAATGGTGAGTTTGTTGAGGGCGCGGAAGTTAGGACACATGCGCCAAGAACATTCTTTCTTCAATACCATGACCAAAAGAGAAGAGTAGGGGCTCATACTAGGGCAGATAACGCCTGTGTTGAGCAGTTCTTGAACCATTTTCTCAATTTCATGTTTTTGGGAAAAGGGGTGATGATAGGGATGAATATTGGGAGGGAGGTTTCCTGGTATAAGGGGAATGGAATTATCATGAACACCACGGGAAGGCGGGAGTCCCTGGGGAGAGGAAAATACCACTTGATGTTTAGAGAGTATGGATTGGAGGTCTTGCAGCACAAAGGGTGTCTAAGTTGCCTGTATGGCATGGAGTTGGGAAATAACGCAAAAATTACCTTTTTTGAGCAGATTTTCCATGCGATGGGAACTAATGATATCCAGTGAACCGACAGTGATGCCTTGGAACTTATATTTTTGGCCCTCCTGATCGAATTTCATGGTTAATTAATTGAAATCCATGAGAATGGGACCCAAAGTCCTTAGCTAGTCTGCACCCAACACAATGTCACAACCACCTATGTCGATAGAAAACATATGAGATTTCAGGTGGTAGTCACCAATTTGGAGACACACATTTTCACAACGCTCTCCACATTTCATGGAGATGCCAATGACAATCATGACTTGGAAATTATTGACTGCATGGATATAACAATGAGTTTCTTGGGAAATGCGGTGATGACTAAAATTATGGGTGCTGCCACTATCAACCAGAATGATGAACTTCCTATGCTTGATGTAACCAATTAGCTTGAGGGTTTGGGGAGTAGAGAAACCAATGAGATCATTTAGGGAAATGACTGGTTCTACTTCGGGAGGGTTTGAGGGAGGGGTTATGTCTGTGGTCTTAGGTGACTCAGACACAAGGGGAGTTTTGAAATCTTCTTCCGAAAAATCCTCTGAGATGACCATAAAAACATTTTTTTCCTTACACTTGTGGCCCGGAAAATATTTTTCATCACAATTATAACAAAGGCCTTTGAGTTGGCATTGAACCATTTTAGCTCTGGTCAATTTTTGGATCTTTAGTGGAGCAGAGGGAGTAGTGGGATTTACTAGTTTAGTGCAAGGAATAAAGGGGGGTTTCTGGTTTTGAGAAGATACAACCTGGTGTGCTTCTTTATCTCTTTTAGTAGCCTCCACCCAAATCTGAGGCCGAGCCATGAGGACATGGGMACAAATCTCATCCTTGAGGACACTGATAAAACATTCTCRGATAAAGGCATTAGACATGCCCTCTGTCTRAAAATACATGCACTCAAAAGAAGATATAAAGTCTTCCACTRTTCCTGATTKTTTCAACTTTGTCAAACGTTCTAAATGGTTGGTGTTAGTGCCAAAGTGTTCATAAAGCTCTGCCACAAAGTGTGTTCAAGMAATATACCCTTGACGGGAAGTTTTTCTCCATTGCCACCATTTCCAATGTTYTTGATCTAGATGGAGAACACCATACCGGAGTTTGGYCGAGTCATCTGTAATGTCGTATAAATAGAAATAATGTTCCATTTGGGTTACCCAACYAGTGGGATCTGAGCCATCGAATTTGGTCACATCCACCCGTGGAAGGCGTAGGTCACGCTGAAACTGATGGGGTTGAAAATTATGGGAATGAGAGGAAGTTTCAGCTTCGGTATGTGGGGGTGGGTCAAATAAAGGGTTATCTRCAGGGATATGCAGCTTCGTGCAGATCATCGAAACGACAGATTCAAKATGGGTAGTCATGTCTTGTTTGAGTTCCTTGATTGAGGCAGTGATGGAGGACTRTATGGTTGTATTGATGGCGACAACATTGGCACTGAGTTGTTTCACTTCTTGTTGGGTCTCTGTGAAATTAGATTGGAAGGTATTGAAGCGAGCTTCCAAGTCTTGGCTACGGGTATGGGCCATGATGACGAGGGAACCGAAACAGGGAAGGTGGGGTCAAAAAATTTGCTGAAAAATGATATGTATGAATGCGATAAGGGCAAAGAGATAAATCCAATGTAATAGGTATCAAATAATTTTACACCTGCTGAGTTATACTCCAGTATGAAGAATACTATAATGATGAAATGCCCAAATTCTTAACCAATAAGAAATGTGTAGTGATCTAGCAACCTGAACACAGTTGCGTGGCAATAGATCTTGTTTGTTTTAATTTTTTTTTCTATCCCCAAGGGTTAGGTATTCAGGGGTTCTACAGACAAGGGTTTGCCTTGTGATATATCTCTCTGATATACGTGCAGGGTCCAATAGTAGTACTCGACCCAATATCTCAGGGCACTAACTAAGGAGGCTAGATCGTTCCCTTAGCCGTACTATCCGACTACCCATGTGCTAGAGAGTATCTTCCCGAGTGTTATTCTCGGTGGCACTATAGCAGTCAGGCGACTGATCGGTTTATCTATAGAGGGCTTCAAGAAATCTAGGTAGATCCGTACACAGGTGTTGTCTGATGTGCTACCACTCGAAGGGGTACCAATAAGGGTTACAAGGGTGGCCAACAGATGTGCGCTTAAGAAGCACTTGCATTTCCTGTGTGTATGAATCCCTCAACCGCGGGTTTATGTGCGTAACGATAGATCTCTGTGTCTTAAAGATGCCGGAATACGTATCTACCCCGAAAAAAAAAATTAACCCACAATTTTCTGCCAAGGAAAGTGCTCTGATACCACTTCTAATATTACAGATATAAAAAGTATGCAGAACAGAAATAAAATGCTAGAAATGGAAGATGACCAACAATATAACCAGAATAAGACCACAATAATACTGAAATGATAACATAATAACACCAGAAAGAGCACTTCGATTACTGAGAGAAATGTTCACAGGCCTCTTCGAGGGGGCAACCTCTAGTCGAGCAGAGATCTATTACAATAATATCCAAGCTAGGGTTCACATACCCTTGACTCCTATTTATACTAAATATGTCAATCAAGAGAACCATTTAGAAGCAGAAGCTTCTATTAGGTCTTCTTACATTCGATTTATTCTACCTTATTGGAAGGCCTTATTAATATTGACCTTTATTACATCTTAATGCATTGTTCTACCTACGTAAGGGGTTAGGTCCCTAACACACCCATAGAATTAGATCTTGCCAGATTCTGATCATTTTTCCATTTCTCGGGATCCAGAAAAGATGTTCTTTAAAAAATGGAGTAGCAACCCTTATTAATTTCCAGATTTGGGATCCTGTTTGGGGGGTTTGAGATTTATCCATGCTTCTTTTTATTTTACCCATCCTCTACTTTTTGATGAGAGCCATTTTCCACCAATCCTTTTTTCCTGTGACTATCCTCCAGAGAAGTTTAGCGCCCATTTCTATATTGGTGACTTCGGAGTCTCTGTTTCCAAGTCTCCCACTTTTTTTGGGAAAGGTGATTGTATCCCAGTTCACCAGGTGGAATTTTTTGTGATTAGAGTTTCCTCCTTGCCACAAAAATTTGCAGATAAGCTGCGCCAAATATCTTAGAGTTCCCTTTGGAGCTAGAAGGGTAGAAAATTGAAAAATGGGGAGGGTCAAGAGGATTGATTTGATCAGGAACACCCTTCCTACTAGATTGAGCCATCTTGACCCCCAAGATTCCATCTTTTCTTTAACCTTTTGGAGAGACAAATGCCAAAAATCACCAGGGAGAAATTTAATGCACAGAGGGAGACCTAAATATTTAAAGTATTTCCAGTCTTGGGTGATGGMRAATTATRTTATTTGAGAAATTCTTGCTCTTATGACTACAACTACATTCCAAACGTAAATTTGACATTTTTMTTTGTTCAGGAGCCCTCCCGAAACTAGAAGGAAGGTGTCCAAAACTTGAAAAATTATTCTGGCCAGAATTTTTGAAGCCCCTCTCAAGAGGATTGTGYCATATGYAAATTGGGAGTGATTAAGTCTTTTGACCCCTTGGGCAATTTTGATAGTTGGAATAGTGCCATTTATTCTTTTCCATTCAAGATTGCGATTTAGGGATTCAACCATGATCACAAAAAGGAGGGGGGAGAGAGGGAAGCCATGTCTTAAACCTCTGGACGCTTTCAAGAAGGGGCCAAGTCTTCTATTTAGGAGGGGTTCTATCCAAGGGGAGGAAATACAAGAATCCGTCAAGGCAATGAAGTTTTGATTAAAGGCGATTTTTTCCATGACTTTAAAGATGAATTTATGCTCTACCCTGTCAAAAGAATTTGTCATATCGAGTTTTATTGCCATACCTGATTCTCCTCGAGAGATACTGGCATGAATTTCCTCTTGAACTAGGATGAAGTTGTCCCAAATCTGACGGCCTGCCACAAATCCTCCTTGACTTGGAAGGATTAGGGATATAAGTAGAGGATTTAACCTGCTGGTGATTGTTTTGGAGAATATTTTGTAGGAATTATTGCAAAGAGATATGGGTCTGAAATGGTCCAGAGAAGAGGCTCCAAATTCTTTTGGAATGAGAGCTAAGAAGGAGGAGTTGGTGGCCCCTCTTGATTTTTTTTTCTTGTGTGCAAATATTAGCATCCTTATGAAGTCTTTTTTAATTATGTGCCAATATTTTTTGTAGAAATGCAGAGTGAAGTCATTTGGACCCAGGGATTTGTCTTCGTGAAATTGATTCCGATCTTTTAGAATTTCCACTTCTTCAATTGGTCTTTCTAGATGCGTATTATATTCCTTTGTAATCTTACTGGGGATGTGTCTGAGAAAAGCATCTACTATTTGATCGTCAACCCTACCAGACGTGGTATACAAATTTTGGAAGTGCATTGAAGCTTTCTGTTTGATTTGGTTGAAGTCTTTAAGGGTTTCCACTTCTAGGGTTTTAATTTCTGAGATTTGGTTTGCCCAATTTCTGACTTTTTCCTGTCTGTGAAAGAAGGAGGTGTTCTGGTTCCCTACTTTCAACCATAGGCTTCTGGACTTTAAGCACTAGGTGATTTCCTCTTCTTCTAGTGCTTACATATATTCCTTGTGTATTTTTTGTTCTCTTATGATGTGATTTTGCTGGATCTCAGTTGTTTCCATTTCCTCTTGTAGATTTTCGAGTTGTAGATTTTTGTCTCTGGCATTGCGTTTTTTGCCCAGATATTTAGGAAATCGTTTACCAATTTTAGCTTCTTGTCCCATATGTAATTGGGTGAACTGGATATCCATTGATTCCATGTTTCAGCAATGGACTAGATGAGCTCTGGGTGATCCAACCAAAGGGGGTTAAATTTGAAGGGGATGAGGCCCCATTTTTTTTGGGATTCAAAGACCAGTCTGATAGGTCAGTGGTCTGATCCTACCCAGAGGAGGTTCAAGGAGCACAGTTTGTTTGGAAGTGCCAAAAGAGAGCCGCTGATTAGGAAGCAATCCAACCTTGCCGCTATGTGCCCTGGGCCAACTCTTCTATTATTCCAAGTGAACATTCCCTTGTCATAAGGGACGTCAAAGAAATCTAGATCCGAGATAATATCATCCAACCTTTCCTGGAATTGATCTCTCATGGCTGAACCACCTCATTTTTCCTTTTTCCCTCTGGTTGTCTTGAAGTATCCATTAATAATAAGGTTTATGGGGGGATTGTCAGTGGCCAGGTTCATAAGGGATTGCTAACATTCATTTTTTTTCTATATATTTATCGGGCATATAAACATTTATTATGGAGTATTGTGTACCTGAGACTTTCTTGAGGAGAGTGACCATTATCAAGAATTGTGTCTGCACTTGATCTCTTAGGTCAAATTCCTCAACATTCCAGAAAGCTCCTATTCCTCCCGATGCCCCTCTAGAACTGACTTCTCTTCCTTCCCTTTTTTTCCAGATTTTTGAAGATCTTTGAGGGTTTCCTACTCCCTCATTTTCGTCTCCTGGAGCATGAGGATTGAGGGATTTTCTATTTGTATCAATTTTCTAACTTCTTCTTTTTTGACCCTGCTTCCTAATCCTATGCAATTCTAGGAGACAAATTTCATCATTTATCAATGTATTTTGGTGCCCCCCATTTTGAGGGTTGTGAAGTTGCTCCCTTATGATGGGTTGCCTTGTTTTTCCTGGATTTTCCATGTTTCTTTAGTGTCTCCTCTATTTTTTTTTGGATGCCCATTTCTTTTTCTTTGTCTGCAGTCGATTCTCTTTTATCCTTTGTGATTTTCTTCCAGGTTTCTTTATGTTGGATGAATGAGTTAGTTCTAGGTCAGAATCATTGTCTGAGGTGTCCTGTCTTTCCTCTTCTGACATTTCTAGAATCTCTGGGGTTTGGCTGGGGATTGATTTTTCTGTTGAATCCCCACTCAAGTCCAGGACATCTTTTTCTTTTTCTTTACCTTTATTGTTCCCTTCTCCTGTCTCTTCTTGTCCCATTCTATCATTCTCTTACCAGGATTCCCTGATTTCCTTTGTATTTCCTTCTAAGTTGAGACCAACGTATCTGTTATGACTTGATTCTCCTTCATGTGGAGATCTTGTACGTGCTTCTTTTGGATCTGGGGGTTTTCCCCGTTGGCTCTGAGTTGGGATGGTGTGAGTTTTTCCATTTTCTTTTTTCCGCTTTGGTTGTTGCCATTGATCTTATTTTGGATCTTAATCTTTCATTTCTTTGGCCTGGGGGAAGGATTTGGAAAAATGGCCATATTCGTGACAAGATTTGCATTTGAAGGGGATTTGTTCTTAGTCAACTTGTTGGATGTAAGACCAACTATCTAGATTTAGTTGTATTTCTTATGGGAGTCCTTTTTACAGATCTACTTCCACACAAAGCCTGGCGCATGCTTGTAAACCCTCTCATGGTTCATCACGATAAATATAATTTCCTAGAGTGTTTCCTATGTTTCTTATGGTTTCGTCATTCCAGCAATGGAGGGGAAGGAAAGGCAGTCTTACCCAGACAGGGACTGCTGAGGGAATGCCGTTTTTTGGGCTAAAATCAGGAGTCCACTTATTTAAGTACATTCCTCTTTCACCCATGAAGTAAGGTCTGCTTCGGAATATCATATCTCTATCTTATTTTTTTTCAAGCAGGAAGGAAAAGAATCCCTTACCATAGAAGGTTGTCGACATTTTTCCCTGGATCATCTTGCGCCAGTTCGCTTCTAGATAGAGGTGCATAGATTTTGGGGATGGACATAAATTGGTAAATTGCTTGATCAGTCCTCTGTCTGCCAGTCTAAGAGCAAGGGGTCATGCTGAGGGAGTGAAGATAATCACCTTAGGTATTTCAACATCTTTTTTGACAAATCTCGAGTGGGGTGGCTTTGAGGTTTTTGCGTAGGAAGAGATTAAGGTCTGGAAGGCCTACAGGTCCGAGGACAAGGATACCAGGGGAAGATCCCCTCCCTCAGAGGGAGCCATTAAGGCCATGAATACCATGACCGCTAAACCCTAAACACAGAGCCACAACACTTCTCCAACCCGCAACAGCTTAAAGGCTAGCCATATTTCCTTCAATATGCATAGAAACCTATCTATCATTATCCCCCTTGGGTAATTCCCTAGGTACCTTATATTATCCTCCCTAGTTACATTAAAAAGGTAATGTGATGCAACCCCCCTACTCCCCTGTAGGGCTACATGACCTCCCAGTACAGGGATCTTTGATTCTTGAGTCAAGTGACTCTCTGGAACTTTAATGGTTCCCTTATGTATCTAAACATAGGCCCTTTTGGCTCCTTGGTGCAGGTTTGACAAGACCCACAACCTTCCCTTTCGCTCTCCTACGAAATCTCAGAGTATTGGGTGTTAGATATTTTCCTGATAAGCCCCCTCTTGATGTAACCTTGGGCGATGACTTCTCGTGACCATGCGATTGCGGGTGTGACCAATAGCTATTTGGGATCAAACTGATTTTCATCTTGCAATTCTCATCAAACCTCCACATGTCCTCTTTGAGAAACCATGGTATGGATTGTGGCCTGCCCTCAATGTTTTAAAGTCCACACACTTCCTATCCCTGCAATGTTACGGGATCGTCGATCTCCCAAT
>JZKD02S1667494.1:48327-63395 GCA_000966675.3 Picea glauca
CAGTCTCTACAAGCCTTCTTCACTTTGGGGCCTGGTATGGGAGGCAGTAAGATGCCAAGAGGTAGATCTGGAGATAGATATCTGGTCTTCAATGGCGGCCGAGGTTGTGCTTGGGTAAGGAGTTTGCTTACGTTCAGATGAAATGGATTGCGAAAACTGTGTTATCTCGGGATTCCATCTATTTGGCTCCTAGGCACATGGTGTGAATGGCTCCCGGGGACGTGGTGTGTATGGGCATAAAAATTCAATGCATTAGCATGTTGGAAGACCGTCGCCCTAATTTGCAATTCAATTTTTTTCTCAAAATCTACCTTAGTATTTGGTAGGGACATTGCCACATGTGACTTGTTAGTTTTAGAGTATCTAGGATTGTCAAAATTGCATTGATAGTGGCGATTATCGGGATGAAGATGATGTGAATTATGCACAACTCCATACCACCATCCTTCCCAGCGAAACGAAGAAAATTGAAATGGAAGATTACTTCCAACAAAACATATTCACCAAAAGGATATTAGTAAAGTACTTCATGGGAGATAAAAATGGAAATGTAGTACAAACTTTCTCATCTTTTATTTTTTTTGGGTCATATGTTTTCCATGAATTTTATCAAAATTTTATTATAAATTTAGAAGGATAGTTGGAATTGCAGATTTTAGTGGTTGAGATTATATATTCCTGGTACCATAGGATTTTTGAGAATGCTGAATAAATTTATACATTCAAAAACAAAATTTAATCAATATAAAATTGCAAATTCTCCAACAATTACTTTACCAAAATAGTTGTCAAAAAGCATAAGGGTGTGTACATAAAGGGCCGCAAGCGCGATTTGTCCTCATTTTCACAAATCATGCTTTTGTTTTTACCTTCTTTGAGTAAATAGAGAAGAGCTAGAGAGCAGTAGCAAGGTGAGGATCTTTCCACGTGTCTCAGTCGTATGTTTGATTTCTCTTATTTTTCTCCCAATTTAGTCATTTCCAATTTAGTTTTTTGCTCCTAGCAATCTAAATTAAAGAAATTTGTAATTTTCTATTTTAATTAAAAAACCAACCTAATTTACATGCCATGGCTTATTAAATTGCAGCCTATATAATAAAATGGAACTCCGAGACAATGTAAACCACTCAAAACAAAACCAAGGAGAACAAAACCCCAAGCCACCACAACCAACCTGTAAACACTCAAATTGATGAGAGGTTGGTTATATCAAAAACTCTTGAGGAACAATAAGGGACATTAAAGGGCCTAGCATAGTCTCATTGGCCACTTCTTGGACGTAATTCTGAATTCCATTGCAAGTGCCCAAGGGGAATTGACCTCTATTTATGATTATAGGGCAAGAATGTATGAGTACTATAGCATTGGTTTGGATAGAAACCAAGTCAGAGACTTATGCATTTCAAAACAACAAATATTGTCTATTTTTAGGGATCCTAGAAATAAACAAGAACTACCATTGACCAAGAAACACATCTCCATTGATTGGTGCATCCATCCCTAGATTAGTCAAAATTGCATGGATAGGTGGTATATGATATTTGATAAACCTCCATGCAATAATAGGGAGGTGCACTTATATTTTTTGAGAAAATTATGGGCTAAATTTATTTTGGGTAAGCATGTCAACTACTTTGACATGGGTGACTTTCATGGGGTGGGTCAAGGGTCCGCACAGGACTGAAAGCATGCTAGGTGTGATTCCATGTTAGGTCCTCCTCCCCAAGGGAGAATTCCTAACCCCCCTACCCAACATCTTCCTATTATAGAAAACTTACATTAGGTACAACTAGTCATTTCATCATTGACTCGTAGCCTAGTGCAACATAGTAGTTTTGTTGCACTATCTAGATATGAGGTGTCTTTCGGTGACATTGATAGAGGGGTTGGAGCTTCAGCATGATCGAAAGAGTAAAATGAGAAGAGGGCACATGGACATAGCATTCGTCCATGTGAACCTCACAGATGCTCGAGTTGCGCGAAGATATGTTATGGGCCTATAGAACCAAGTGGACAACATAGCTTCATGGGGGAGGTTAGTATCTTAACCCTCTCTATGTTATTCATCTTTATATATTTATTTTGTATTCTGTGTATTTATATCGATATTTTATTGCATGTTGTTTTGCAGTTGTTACGTTTGAGTAGTAGACTTTCTACACCCATAGATACCTCAGTTCCTAGCCCCACCACTATTGCAGTAGTAGAGACAACCTGTTCATTAGGTGCACCCTACACACATGTATGTGTCACATTTGATAAATTCACCATTATCATTTCTTTATTTTATGGCATCCTCAAATTTTTAATGTTCTTGTGTTTCTACAGGATTTGGGACTAGGTGATGTTGGGGAATGTCCATCCAGTATGGACAAATCACCTACATCACAAGTATCATGTGTCGAGTTAAGTATCGTATAATTCTCAAATTTTTTGTGTTTATGTTTTTGAATTTTACTATTTGGTACTAATAGTTCAATATTATTAATATGTATGCATGATTTTGGCATATTTGTTAGTTATAGTACTACTGCACTCCCTGGGCACATGAAATTTGCTTTTGGGTTACCTTTCTCCATTCCTAGAGAGTTGCAATCACTTGTACAGTCTGTGGAGGTCTATTGCAACCGACCCCCAACATCTGTATTATTGCATGAGTCCTTAGTGAATTCACACGCAGGCCACCCATCTGCACCACCTATTACATCGCATCCATCCACAGTGGATGCACTTGTATGCCACCCATCCCCAACATCATTTCCATCAACCCCATCCACCAAGGCTTCCACAGTAGAGGTTTCCTCAGAGTACGTTGTACAACCTAGTGCTCCATCTGCCAATGAATCTCCATCGAGATCTGAGATATTCACGATGAGATAATGTGTTGATGATAATTTTTTATGTATCATGAATTTGATTTTATGCATATTTGTTTATTTATTTATACTTAATCCTTATAACTGATGCATGGTGGCATCATGGAGAAATTGGGGTCGTGGAGGAGTGTAAAACCCTCATGATTGATAGTGACATATGCAGTGAGTTGTCTTAGGTTAAATTACAAAGTATCATTTTGTATTTCTATTAATTCATTGAGGAAAAAAACTTATAACAATGTTTTTTCATTGTGGAGTTTTTAGAGCGTCGAAGCATGCCCAAAACTAAAACCACTATAGGTGCTTCCTCGAGCAAGAGAAGAAAGATAGATTTCCAGGATGCTCCTAAGGGTGGAGAAGGTGATAGTGGTCAATGATTGACCAACTATTTCCATTTTATATCTATGCCACCATATGGATGTTAGGGAACTTGTTGTTGCTTTGTATATTGGGCACGAGGTGCTATTTTGTAAAAAATGTACAATTTAGATGATACACACACACACATTTCATGGCACATTTTTTATGAATCTCATTGTTTCTGCATTTCATGTTGATGAATATATGAATTTCAAAGTGTATAAATTTTATGTGTATTAATCCCTTGATTTTTTTCTAAAGTGATTATAAATACTTTTGTTACGCATTAACAAATATCTTATGTTGGAAAAGATTACTAAGTGCTAAATCCATAAGCAATTAATGGTTCTCAAGTAGCATTGTTTGTTAATCAACCATGTATCTCTACGTCATCGATAGATTATTCCTTCTGAATTATTTGCATGAATGTTGTGGATATCCATATTCTAACTCACAACAAACAATATGGACTACCTCTTGAATTATCTCCATCTATATCCAATGACAATCCACCCTCAAATAGTGGTCACCTGAAAATATCGTGACCTAAAAAATGACATATTACAATACTTTATTATAGAAATAAGTTTTCTCATTTATCTTCTACATATTTTTAAATCACTTAACAATCTCGACTCAATGTTATGTCAAATTAACCTCCATAACTAGTACTAGAATTACTCAATTATGAAGATGACATAACCTAAAATTCAATTATGAAAGTACACAAAATTTGGACAACCCAAACACTTCATATATATTTAGAATATGAAGTACATGCACCTACCAATATCTTATCACAGGTTGTTACAAGTTAGGCTCTTCAAACCCTAGCGAGGAAAACAATAAGATAAAATTAGTCAATATCTCACTCCATTATAGATCATCAACAAGCTAGCATACACAATGGTAATTCCTTTTTGGAACCTACATTTGTATCCCACAATTGTACAAGATCAACTCCCTCTATCTTATCGATAACAAGCTCATTAGGTAGCACTAGGGTTTTCAAATGCCACAAAACATAACTTTTTCTCTTACCAGAACTACATGATAAAAGTCTTTATTTTCTCCTCTAGGTATAAGTACTAGTATTCCTAGTCTCCTTAGGACAAATCCTTGATCCTAGTCTTCCCTTTAGATTCCTTTGAGAAGCTTAGTTGTTAGTTTCTTAGTTGATTTAATCCATAATTTGACCATTTTCTAGGACACACACATTATTCCTCTCTTTCTATGCATGCATGACATATATAAAATCATTTGATCTATGTGTAACCCTTCATAAATGCCAAAAAGACTATTCAATTACTCATTAATGCACTCATGTTTGTTTAGGTTGTGTAGTGGGTATATGCGAATTTTGTTAAACCCATCAATTATTAATAACATTTATTCAATATTCCATGATGTCCACTAAACTTATTGATTTTGATCAATACAATGAGAGAGTTCACATGGAAACTAGATCTTACAATGGGTATCATTTTCCACCTACAAATAAGGTTTTTGAGGTTACATTTCATGACACACAATATAAAATAATTCTATGTTACCAAAATTCCTCCAGGGAGACTTGAAACCATTATTCTTTTCCCTTCACCATATATGAGAGTTTATTGCACATTCCTACCCAATTTTTGAGTTAGAGCACACAAGGAGACAAAGGACACTCCCAAACCCAATCCCACAAACCTGATCGTGCCATGCCATTTCCATGCCATTGCCATTCCTTTCCAATCCATGTATTTTCCATGACATTTCATTGCCACACCATTTCCATGCCTTGTCATGCCATGCCATTGAAATGCCTTTCCAAGCCATGCTATTCCATGCCATTTTCATGCCTTTTCATGCCATTCCATTGCATCTCATTTCCATGCCATGCTATTCCTTTCCATGTCATGTCATTTCCATGCAATTTATATGCCTTGTCATGCCATACCATTGCTATGCCTTGCCAATCCATGCCATTCCATTGTAATGCCTTGCCAAGCCATGCTTCCCATGTATTGTCATGTAGCTTCCCATTTTAACCTATACAACAATAAATATAACTTACCATAACATTATGCAAGGAAAAAGTCAAATCAAAATGTGGATTGAAATAAAACAAGAATAAAAAAATAAAATAAACCTTTCTCATCCCAAGAAATAAAGAAGAAAAATTCTAGGGACATTGATCCAAGTGGATATTGGTGGCCACCCACCTCTTCCAAATTCCACCTGGCTCATCTTGACATTTTTCAGTTCAACACGTTTCTCTATAATGGTGACATTTCTTTGTAATTTTGGATTGTGGGTTCTTCACTTTTGGGGCTGTCTTGAAGCTCTACATAGCATCCAGGTGGATATTGTTGGCCGCCCACCTAGTCCAACTAGCTTATTTTCGCATTTTTCATGTCAATACATCTTTATGTACTTCCAGGACCATTTTGAGGCCCTAAAAAACATTTTTGGGGATTTCCATAGTCAAACTATTAACGTAGTCAGAGTTTGACAATATGTGTATTTCTCGAAAATACATTTCCAACAAGCTATCACACACCTAAAACAAAGATCGTATGCAAAAGCTATGACCCCAGGAAGTTGATGTATTAACTTACCCCAACGGGGCCCACATGATTTTTAGGGCTTCATCTCCTAGGGTTATGTTTTTTTATGTCTATGGTTTTGGCATTCATGTTTATTGTAAAAAGGCCTTTAGAGCTTCATTGTACTCATCTTCTTGCGAATGAGCGTACCTATCACATCTCTTCTCAGAGATATGATGCCGCCATTCTAGAGAGTCTTTCACTCTATATTTTTACAGTCTCTGTACATTTATTTCATTAATAGAAATAATGTATTACTGTATTTCTTTGTTTCTAGCAATATTTATGTGTACTTCATTGTAATATCTCTGCTCCTTCCGAAAATAATCTAGATCAGTGGTATCAGAGAAGGCTGCTCTTGATCGTTTTTTAGTGCATGTCCCCAACAAGGTTCGAGTATAGCACATTGGGTCTCGAGCTTGTCTCTTTTGAGGACAATCTCTCTCGCATGCCCAAGAAACCCTCTATGGTGGAAGAAAAGAAAAACGGTGGAGCAAAAGATTATATTAACTTGTTGTTTAAGCAAGCTCTCACGCGACAGAGGGGCGAAATGATGGAGAGTTTTTCCCACATCCTTCAATGCATTCCTATAGAAATAGGTGCATCTTCATCAAGCAACCACTTTGCAGGAACCTCTCCCTTCAAGGAACAAGTTAATTTTTATATTCTCGTATTTGAAGGTCAGATAGATGCAGATTCCCTAGAAAAATGGTTAAATCTGCTAGAAGGTTATTTCTTTGTTCAAATTTTTTTCGATAGGGAAAATATCACCTTCGCACTCCTCAAGTCTCTCCCCCATGTCAAACATTGGTGGGAAACTTAGTGGGAGCAAAGTTCCATAGAGGAATCTGGAATATATGGGGCCGAGCCCACTTGGGATTTTTTTGTGGATGCGGTCAAGGAAGAATATTACCCTGTTTATAACTATGAAGACCAATACATGAGATGGACCACACTGTGGTAAGAGAGGGGCAAAATAGTGTTGGAGTTCACAAATATTTTTCATACCTTGCGCACCAATATGGGTACCAAAGACTCTGAGTGGTATCTGGTTTTAAAATACCATGGGGCTCTTCATAGTTACATACAAACCAAAATGGATTTCCTAAACATCTCATCACTGGGAGATTCCTATCGATATGTTGTCAAAATCGAGCAGAAATTTAGGCACCATAAAAAATGGGAGTTCAGGGCTGCAAATCCGCAACAACCAAAGCATAATAAAGAAGACCCTAACCAACAACCTCTTGAAAACTAATCCAAGACATAAGAAACGAAGGGTAAGGGAAAGATAAAGAATGACACTAGGAAGTGGTGAGACTTCCACAAAATCCCCTGGCACAACATCGATGAATGTCGCTCAAAGCAGTCATTGGTGGCCGATATCAAAGATAAGGAGCCGAACCCTGATTCAGAATTTGATCCAGAAAATAATGAAAAAAAATAGATCATTGACACGGACTCCACTGCTACAGTCGCGACAACAACAATTCAACCTGAAGAACCAACATATATTGAAGAGGGGAACGTCTCTTCCATTCACAGATGTGGGTGAAGGGGACCCTATTGCATTTCGTTGTTGATAATGGAAACCAAAAGAACCTCATCTCAGCTGAGGTTGTCAAGCAATTGGGGTTTTCAACAACACCACACCCACAACCATACAACATCGGGTGGCTTCGCCAGAGATGAGATCTCTATGTCAGTGAACAATTTCGTCTGTCCTATGGCATCCAACCCTTCAAGGATGAGGTAGTGTGTGATGTTGCCCCTCTTTATTTCTGTGATGTTTTTTTGGGCCAACCATATATGTGTAAATGTCATGTTATTTATGAGTCTTGACCCCATAGTGTCATTATTACTCTGGGGGGTCAGGTCTATAGGATACCAGAGGTAGTTTCAACTACTGTTCCACTAAAACAGTGCTGCAAGGTAATCTCTCATAATGCTAAATTCAGCTGCCTCAAAATCTGTTCAAAGCATAAACAGAAGGCCACTGCAACCACTGCAGCCTCAACATCTTCTATCCAGTAGAAGCAGATTGCAGAAAGGAAAGAAGATGTGTCTTCTTCACCTACGATGGTGCTTACATAATTCCCTGTCAAGCCAAGATACAACAGGTTGGTGGAACAGATTCAACCCCGCCAACAACAAGTTTGTGATAGCCTTCCACAAACCAAGAAGTGAAACTTCTCTGAAAAGGAAAGCAACTCACCAAGATTCAGATTCAGCAAATGTTTTCCCCTCTTTCCTAGGCACTCAATGCAATGGAGACCATTGCTTCCTAAAGGGGGATGACTGATCCAGGTGGATATTGGTGGCCACCCACCTATTCCAAATTCCACTTGGCTTATCTTGATAGTTTTTAGTTCAACACGTTTCTCTGTAATGGTGACATTCCTTTGTAATTGTGGGGTTTTCACTTCCAGGGCTATACTGAAGCTCTACACAACATCCAGGTGGATATTGGTGGCCTCCCACCTAGTCCAACTGGATTATTTTAGAATTTTTCACGTCAGTACATATTTTTGTACTTTCGGGGCAATTTTGAGGCCCTAAACAATGTTTTTTGGGCTTGATAGATTCAAATTTTGATGGCTTAATGTGTAATTATTTAAAATACCTTTCCAACGAGATATCACACGCTTAAAATGGATATCATATGCAAAAGTTACGACCGCAAAAATTTGATGTACTAACTTACCCCAACGGGACCCACATGACTTTTCCCACTTCATCCCCTAGGGTTAGGATTTTGGATGTATAGGGTTTTGGCATTCATGTTTATTGTAAAAATGACTTTAGAGCCTCATTGTACACATCTTCTTGTGAATGAGCATAGTCATCACATCTCTTCTCAAAGATAAACTGCCACCATTCTAGCGAGTCTTTCACTCTGTATTTTTACAGTGTCTTTACATTTCTTTCATTAATAGAAATCATGTATTACTGTATTTCTCTGTTTCTGGAAATATTTATGTGCATTTCATTGTAATATCTATGCTTTCATTTCATTTAGAAAATAATCTGGATCAGTGGTATCAGAGAAGGATGCTCTTGATCATTTTTCAGTGCATGTCCCCAACAAGGTTGGAGTATACCAAGTTGGGTCTCAAGCTTATCTCTCTTGAGGAAAATCAGTCTCACACACCCAAGAAAACCTCCATGGAGAAAGAAAAGAAAAACAACGGAGTAGAAGATTTTATTAACCTATTGCTTGAGCAATCTCTCACGCAACAAAGGGACGAAATGACGGAGAATTTTTCCCACATCCTTCAATGCCTGCCGATAGCAACATATGCATCTTCATCAAGTGGCCACTTTGGAGGAACCTCTCCCTTCAAGGTACAAGCAAATTTTTATATTCCCGTATTTGAAGGTCAGATAGATACATATTCCCTAGAAAAATGGTTAAATCTGCTAGAAGATTATTTCTCTATTCAAAAAAAGTTTGACAAGGAAAATATCACCTTCACACTTCTCAAGGCTCTCCCCCATGCCAAACATTAGTGGGAAAATTACTGGGAGAAGAGTTCCACAAATGAATCTGGAATATATGGGGTCGAGCCCACTTGGGATTTTTTTGTGGATGCGGTCAATGAATAATATTACCCTGTTGATAACTATGAAGACCAGTACATGAGATGGACCACACTATGGAAAGAGAGGGGCCAAACGATGTCAGAGTTCACAAATAATTTCCATACCTTGTGTACCAAAATGGGTATCAAAGACTTTGAGCGAGATATAGTTCTAAAATACTGTGGGGCTCTGCATAGGTACATCAATACCAAAATGGATTTCCTAAACATCTCATTACTGGGAGTTGTCTATCGATATGTTGTCAAAATCGAGAAGAAATTTAGGCACCAGAAAAAATAGAAGTTTGGGTTTGCAAATCCGCAACAAACAAAACATAATAAAGACGACCCTAACCAACAACCTCTTGAAAACCAGTCCAAGAAATAAGAAAATAAGGGTAAGGGAAAGACAAAGAATGACACTGGAAGTGGTGCGACTTCCACAAAATCCCTTGGCACAACACCGATGAATGTCGGTCAAAACAGTCATTGGTGGCCGAGATCAAAGACAAGGAGCTGAACCCTGATTCTGAATCTGATCCAGAAAATAATGAAAAAAATAGATCATTGAAGCAGACCCCATTGCTACCGTCGCAACCACAAAAATTCAACCTAAAGAACCAATAGATCCTGAAGAGGGGGAGCGCCTCTTCCATTCATGGATATGGGTGAAGGGGACCCCTTTGCATTTCATTGTTGATAGCGGAAGCCAAAATAACCTCACCTCAACTGAGGTCGTCAAACAATTGGGGTTGTCGAAAACACCACACCTACAACCATACAACATCGGGTCGCTTCACCAGGGACAATATCGTCATGTCATCTAGGAGTGTTTCATGTCATATGGCATCTAACCCTTTAAGGATGAGGTAGTGTGTGATGTTTCCCCTCTTGATGTCTGTGATGTTTTTTTGGGCCAACCATATATGTGGAAAGGTCATGTTGTTTATGAGTCTCGACCCCGTAGTGTCATTATTACTCTGGGGGGTCATCTCTACAAGATACCAGAGGTAGTTCCGACTATTGTTCCACCAAAATAGTTCCGCAAGGTAATATCTCATACTGCTAAATTCAACTTCTTGACAATATGTTCAAAGGATGAACAGAAGGCCACTGCAACCAATGCAACCTCAATATCTTCTATCCATCATAAGAATATTGCATAAGGGAAATAAGATGTTGCTTCTTCACCTATGATGGTGCCTATACAATTCCCCTTCAAGCTAAGATACAATAGGTTGGTGGAACATATTCAACCCCTCTAGCAATAGGTTTGTGACAACCTTCCACAGACCAAACAACGCAACTTATTCAACAAGGAAAGCAACTCACCAAGATTTAGATTCAAGAAATGCTTTCCCCTCTTCCCCAGGCACTCAATGCAATGGAGACCATTGATTCCTAAGTGGGGAGGACTGATCCAGGTGGATATTGGTGGCCACCCACCTATTCCAAATTCCACTTGGCTCATCTTGACAGTTTTCAGTTTAGCACATTTCTCTGTAATGGTGACATTTCTTTGTAATTGTGGGTTATACACTTCCAGGGCTATCTTGAATCTCTACACAACATCTAGGTGGATATTGGTGACCTCCCACGTAGTTCAACAGGCTTATTTTGGCATTTTTCATGTAAGTACATCTTTTTGTACTTTTGAGGCCGTTTTGAGGCCCTAAATAATGTTTTTGGGGATTTCCATAGTCAAACTAATATTGACGATGTCAAATTTTGACAACATAATGTCTATTTATATAAAATACCTTTCCAACGGGCTATCAGACGTCTAAAACGGGGCTTGTATGCAATAGTTACAACCCCATGAATTTGATGTAGTAACTTACCCCAAAGAGGCCCACACGAATTTTGGAGCTTCTTTTCCTAGGGTAAGGATTTTGGATGTCTAGGGTTTTGTCATTCATGTTTATTGTAAAAAGGCCTTTAGAGCCTCATTGTACTCATATTCTTGTGAATGAGCATAGCCATCACATCTCTTCTCAGAGATAAGTTCCCACCATTCTAGCAAGTCTTTCACTCTATATTTTTACAGTCTCTTTACATTTCTTTCATTAATAAAAACCATGTATTAATATATTTATTTGTTTCTAGAAATATTTATGTGCACTTCATTGTAATATATCTCCTTTCATTTCATTCCGAAAATAATCCAGATCAGACATATGACTTAAATTTATATTACAAAGTTCCTTTCCATCCAATGAAGTGTTTATGACATTTTAAGTGTAGGTGAAAAAGTTTTCATGCCTTTCCAAGCCATGTCATGTCTTCCCTTCCCTTTCCATGCCATTCCATGTCATGCCTTGCCTTCCCATGTCATTCATTTCCTTTCCATGCCATGCCTTTCCATGACATTCCATGGCATGACTTGCCTTTCCATGACATGCCATGCCACGCCATTTCCATGCCTTGCCATGCCATTCCATTTCCAAGCAATGTCATTGCCATTTCCATGCCAAGCCATGCCATTTCCATGCTTTTCCATACCAAGCCACTACATCCCATTTCCATGCCATGCCATGGAATTCCATTACCATTCCATGCCATTGCCATGCCTCACCAAGCCAATAAATTGTATTAACTAAGTTACAACAGGACAAATATAACAACCCTTAAAACAAGTAATAATTAAATCAAAGGGGGATGAAAATGCAAGCCTAAACTAGGGTTTAGATAACAAATGTTTACTGAAATGCAAGATGGCACATAAAAACCCTAGAATATTCAAGAGATCAAGCCCTAATGTCACATACCCACTACGGAATAATAAATGTTTTGCTTTTCCTTAAGGGACATAATCCCCGAAGTCCTACGGGGGCCTAGCACAGGCTAGTTCTTCCCTATTCACCTCCCTGTGATCGCGGGTCATGACCATAGACCGAACAAGTATGGCATCCTTTCACTCTTTGCGTCTCAACACTACTAGAGTGTCGAGTCTTTCGACTCTGCAAACCCCGACACAATGAAACGCCGAACCCCGATAGGGCTAGCAAGTACAAGATCCCTGTTTGGGTCTTGTCCTCATGACCACATTCCGTGACCCCACGCTTAAATCGAAAAAGACTTTACCAACCCTTCATGATTCAGGAAATCGCGATACATGACTTATTCCTTTCCCATTCAAATCCCCTAAATTCATGAAGTCTCCCAAGTTTCCCTCCAAAGGAGATCAACGACTGTATGCCTCCCCTGATCCGACAGTTTGGATCCTTTCGAGATTTCGATGCCCGAGGGTTCGATATGCAACGATCCCAAAAACTCATGTCATGCAAATCTCTGAACTCTGGCATGGGTATTCATGTAGGAGATCAATAGTCCTTGATAGTGTGGATCCAACGGTCCACAGGATTTTGGAACTTTCCCTGAGCTCTGACCGCTCACCACGTGTCTCCCTTGATGGACGGTCCAGATTCCTTCGGGACTTCTCTTTCACACTCTTCGCTACTCGCAAACTCATAGGTTGAAGCGTCGTGCTCTCGTGCTCTTCTTCTCCAAAATCCCTAGACGCGAAAGTCAGCAACAATTGACTTCCTCTTTTCACTTCTCGCAACTCGCCACTTCGCGAGTTGTAGCATCAAATCTTGGCACCTCTCCTTCACAAACCCCCGAGAAGCGATATTTATTATCCTTCTCACGTTCTCGCTACCTGGGACTTCACAAGTCCAAGGGTTGAGCTCTCAGGCTCTTATCCCGCGAATCCCCGAGACGTGAGAAGTCAACGAAACGTTGACTCCCTTCTTCAGGCGACTCGTGTCCACCCGTCAATCACGCGACCCCACCAGGTAATTCTGCCACATGTTTTCTCGTGCTCAGTTCTCGGCACTTCGCTTCTCGGGAAGTCGTAAATGACTCCTTTCAACCTCCAAACTCATGAACCCCCTACACACGAGGTATCAAGACGCCAGATCCTACGACTGTCCTTTCTCTTGGATCAATGGCCCGGATCATATCGCGATCTCGCGGCTCGTGACTTCGTGACTCCAAGGGTCGGGTCTTCTACCTTCAAACTTATGAAATCCCCGATACGAAAAATGGACAGATCTCTGCTACCTATCCTCTAACATGGACGGTCCCGATGTCTTCGAGACTCTTGGGACGTAGTCGAGTTCACTCTTCTGCCTAAGTAAAGGATTAGATCGATGACTTATAGGGCTCCGATGTCTCCCTGGGATCTACAGTCCAGGATCCTCTCATGACTTCACCATTCACGAGGTCAAGAGACTTCCTCTTATGATTCCCGATGTCTGAATCCCCGATTGGGAGGATCTTGCGACACATGTCCTTCTGCAGACGGGCGACTCAGATCTATTTCACCTTGTTGAGATTTCTGAGGTTGAGTACTCGAACTCTCGTCCTCTGGATCCCCGAGCTCCCGAACGCCGATATCCCGATACAATCTCCTTCTCGGAACTCTCGCTCTGCTACTCTTCGCGTGAGGTTTAAACCTCGTGTAATTCTCGACAGATCCAACGACTGTCGGCTGTTTAGACCAGGATCTGATGGCTCAGACCTGTCTCTCCATTGCGTCGTTCCTAAGCTGCCTGGACACGAATTCACGGTCCATATTCTTTCACGGACCTTGGGGATATACGACGCCGATTTCTTCACTTCTCGCGAAGATAAAGGAAAAAGGGTTAAGGCATTTAACTCCCTCGTTTATTCCTTCGATCTAACGATCGTGAATGACCGTAGATCTCCTGACAGGATTTCATCCATTGATCAATACTTATTATTCGAATTTTCAAGGGATTCTGCGACTTCTGCGCCTCTGCAGAGTCTTCGCACACAAAGTGCTACCTCTTCTGAGCTTCTAAAAAAGGGTGTCTCTATGGGGAGATTTATCCAGGGTATCACGCGAGATGGATAAGGGTATAGTTTTCCCGAGAAACGACCTGAATTCTGAATTGATTCAATGTGCGTATATACATATAAATCTATTGATAAACATAAGCCATACATGGCCCTTTCATTATAAGCATGCAACCACCATTTCAGAATCAAAACACTACACAGGCAGTCTTATACTCAGACCATTTATAAAACTGCACAGACTATGAGCATATATGTCAGCATATGAATTTCAAGATGCAATATGTAAAGCACTTATCAGAAATAACACCAGAAAGGAGTGCAACTGCTGAGAGGGGTGCTCATTTCCGCCCAATCGTAGGCTCAACGACTCCCAATGAATTTACCACTAGCCACCCCTGAGATGATACCACGATGTTGTGATACTGTGTCTTATTTTTCCAGTGACCGATAATGAGGGTTACTCTCCCCCTTCTTCGCTATCACTCACTCTTCATATCTCCAGAGTTCTTCCTCCTTCCCTCGCGTCTATCCCTTGATCGCCCACACCTCCTGCCTTTTTTCTTTCCGGCGAGGTTGCGTGTGGCACGATCCCCCTCGCGGTGGTCAGGTGTCAGGACGGTCCACGGATGGACGGTTTACCCCCATCCCTCATTACGCATGAGGAGCCATCCACCTACCAACCTGCGAGTCATTAATTTTGGGCCAGCGAGCCGCTCTTGGTTCTCCGGGCCAGTGAAGACCAAAAACGGTATTGGTTTTCAGTGGAAGTTAACGCCACCTTTCCAGGTGCCTTCCACCACCTTTCTTCAGCCATCATGGTCTCTTTTTCAGCA
>JZKD02S1667494.1:83250-95367 GCA_000966675.3 Picea glauca
TCGCTAGCCCTGAAATAAATGCCTTGCAGGCTGGTAGGTTGATGGCTTGATGAGGGATGGGGAGGTGAACCACCTATCCGTAGAGCCATCATGACTGACCGGCGCAAGGGTAATCATGCCACACGCAACCTCGCGAGAGGATAAGGCGTATGGCAGAAGCGATTGAAGGGGGCAGACGCGAGGGGAACTCTGGCATTTTTTACACAGAGTGAGTGATCGCAGAGAGGAGGGGATTCCAACCTTCGCTCCTGGACACTGGAAGATAGGGAGACGCAGGTCTCAGCACATCGTGGTCTCATCTCGGGGGTGGCTAGTGGTAAATCCAGTAGGAGTCGCTATGCCTACGGTTGGGTGGAAACGAGCACCCCTCTCAGTGGTTGCTTCTATTATTGAAGTTATTTCTAATAAGTGTTTTGCTCATATTGCATCTTGAAATCTATATGCTGTCACATATGTTCATAGATTTGCGGAAATGTAAATGTTTCCTGTGTAAGAATGTCTGTGCAGTAATTGATAATAAGGAGTAGATATTGGCTCATAGAATTGTGAAATTGTAAATGATTTCAGCATGAGAGTGTCCGCGTAACGTTTGATACGAATAAGTTGATATATGCTTATCATGGAAGAAAGCATACATGACTTACGTTGATAAATAAATCTAGTCATGCTTAGATTGAGCTAAGTTAGGCTCCCAGCCCGTCCTCGGGAAGCTAGTTCCCCTATCTGTCTCCAGGAAGGTCCTGGAATAGATCTCTAGTAGAAATTCCCTCTTGCAGAAGGGATACTTAGCCATTCTCGAGAAGGTCCTCAAGGAGGAAGAAATCGACGGTCAGGATCTTACAGAGAAGATTGAAAAAACCCCGTCAGCGGTCAGATCCCGAGAAGTTGTGCCGGAATTAAACCCTAGTGTGCAGAGAAGGAATCCTAGCCGTTGATCTCGGAAGAAAACGTGTCAACATCCCGGAGAAGTCATCGAGATAACAGGGTCATCGGGGTTTTGTTAAGTCTGAGAATCGAGGCCTTGTAGTTCTCGAAATCCCGAGAACGTATCCTAGCCGTTGATCTCGACAGGACACGTGTCGGTGTTCTGGGAGGCATCGGGATTTCACCCATCGGAGAATTTAGGAGTGTAGAACCATCGCAATAGGAAATCACGATCTACGATTTCCTGATAGGATCTGAGCTGTCCAAACAACAGGGACACGTGGCAGAGGATCTCGAAGATTTGGAGATCGGGGAATCGGGGTTCCCGGAGACAAGAGACTCGTGCATGTTGAAATCGCGAAACGCGATTTCCCGATCGGATCTGGACCATCCATTGACATGGACGCGTGGCGAGAGATCCCGGAGAGTCGGAGTTCGGGATATTGGGATTTCCGAAGTCATGCAACTCGTGCACAAGGGAATCACGATACGCGATTTTCCGATACAATCTGAACCGTCCATCTGTGGGACAGGTGGCAACCATCGAGAACCATCGGCGTTTGGTTCCATCGGAAAATTGGGAATTCTGAAGACATAGGCACGCTGGTATTGGAAACCCCGAAACAACGAAGGGAAATCAGGACCGTCCATCATTTGAGGGATGCGTGTCCGTGGATCTAAAATAGTCGGGGTTTGGCATGTCGGAGTTTTCGAATACATAGAACTCTTGCCACCCAGAATCGAGATCCACGATTTACCGACAAGATCGGGACTGTTCGTTCAGTGGACATGTGGTAGAGATCTACACCATCGGAGGAAGTCTCGACTAGGAGTCAAATCCGTCGGAGTTTGTGGTCCATCGGGAAATCGGGAATCCCGGGGACATGATGCATAGGCACTTTGAATTCGCGATCCACGAAACCTCGATGAGTGGGGGCCAGCTGTCAGCACAGCAGTGGAGAAGGACGAAGCTGTAAGGATTTCGCGTGTCAAGCATCTGGAGAGAATCGTGAATCGGGAAATCGCGAGTCCCAGGGATATGTGTTTTGTGTCATCGCAAATGTCGAAACCCCGATGGGAAGTTGTCGCTATGGTCATATAGGAACCGGTCGTGTGGAGAAAAGACTTAGCCAAGTGGGGCTGAGGAAACCAAGGAGCGAATCGGAGATCGGAGATTGTTGATTGCAGTTGCCAAAACATTGTGGGTGTCAAAACCCCGATAGAAGAAACCCCGACCGGAGCAGTTGACTGTGGTCATATTAACGCGGGTCATGTGTACTAGCAGTACGCTAGAGGGGGCTGGGAAAATGGGGCGCGTCAGAAATTTGTTCCATCGGTGATCGGGGATTCGAGAGGACAGGGACCCTTGACACCGCAACCTCCGAGACCCCGAATCCCGATATTGAACCAGGGATTGGCATTTCGCTAATGCAGGTTTCTGAAGATTTCTCATTTGTGGGAGAATAATCCAAATCTTTTTTTTTATTATGATAGTGGGTGTGTTACAGGTTTACTCTTTTTAACAGTGTTCTGAACGGAGCTTCTGCACAGCTCATTCATGAGCCCAAGCAGGCCAAATGTTGTAACCATGCTCTGATACCAATTTGTCACATACCCACTACAACATAATAAAAAATTTTCTTTTCCTCAAGGGACAGAATCCCCGAAGTCCTACGGGGGCCTAGCGCAGGCTAGTTCTTCCCTATTCACCTCCCTGTGATCATGGGTCATGACCACAGACCGAAAAAGTATGGCATCCTTTCACTCTTCGCGGCTCAACACTACCAGAGTGTCGAGTCTTTCGACTCTGCAAACCTCGACACAGTGAAACGCCGAACCCTGATAGGGCTAGCGAGTACAAGATCCTTGTTTGGGTCTTGTCCTCGTGACCACATTCTGTGACCCCGCACTTAAATCGACAAAGACCTTACCAGCCCTTCGCAATTCAGAAAATCATGATACATGACTTCTTCCTTTCCCATTCAAATCCCTGAAATTCATGAAGTCTCCCAAGTTTCCCTCCAAAGGAGATCAACAACTGTACGCCTCCCCTGATCCGACGGTTTGGATCCTTTCAGGATTTTGGTGCCCTGGGGTTTGAGATGCAACGATCCCAAAAACTCATGTCATGCAAATCTATGAAATCCGCCATGGGTATCCGTGTAGGAGATCAACAATCCTTGATAGTGTGGATCCAATGGTCCACAGGATTTCATAACTTTCCCTGAGCTCTGACCGCTCACCACGCGTCTCCCTTGATGGAAGGTCTAGATTCCTTCGGGACTTCTCTTTGACACTTTTCGCTACTCACAACCTCGCAGGTTGAAGCGTCGTTCTCTCATTCTCTTCTTCTCTGAAATCTTGAGACGCGAAAGTCAACAACAATTGACTTCCTCTTTGCACTTCTCACAACTCGCCACTTCGCGAGTTGTAGTGTCAAATCTTGGCACCTCTCCTTCACGAACCCCCGAGAAGCGATATTTATTATCCTTCTCATGTTCTCTCTACTTAGGACTTCGCAAGTCCAAGGGTTGAGCTCTCGGGATCTTATCCCGTGAATCCCCGAGACACGAGAAGTCAATGGAACGTTGACTCCCTTCTCTAGGCGATTCGTGTCCACCCGTCAATCATACGACCCCACCAGGTAATTCTGCCACGTGTTCTCTCGTGCTTGGTTCTCGACACTTCGCTTCTCGGGAAGTCGTAAACGACTCCTTTCAACCTCCGAACTCATGAACCCCCGACACGCGAGGTATCGAGACGCCAGATCCTACGACTGTCCTTTCTCTTGGATCAACGGCCCGGATCATATCGTGATCTCACGGATCATGACTTCGTGACTCCAAGGGTCGGGTCTTCTACCTTCAAACTTATGAAATCCCTGATACGCGAAATGGACGGATATCTGCCACCTCTCCTCCAACATGGACGGTCCCGATGTCTTCGGGACTTTTGGGACGTAGTCGAGTTCACTCTTCCGCCTAAGTAAAGGATTAGATCGACGGATTATAGGGCTCCGATGGGTCCCTGGGATATACGGTCCAGGATCCTCTCACGACTTCGCCATTCGCGAGGTCAAGAGACTTCCTCTTCTAACTCCTGATGTCCGAATCCCCGATTGGGAGGATCTCGCGACACGTGTCCTTCTGCAGACAGGCGGCTCAGATCTATTTCTCCTTGTCATGACTTCTGAGGTCGAGTACTCGGACTCTCATCCTCCGGATCCCTGAGCTCCCGAACGCCGATATCCCGATACAATCTCCTTCTCTTAACTCTCGCTTTGCTACTCTTCACGTGAGGTTTAAACCTCGTGTAATTCTCAACAGATCCAACGACTATCGACTGTTTAGACCAAGATCTGATGGCTCAGACCTGTCTCTCCATTGCGTCATTCCTAAGCTGCCTGGACACGAATTCACAGTCCAGATTCTTTCACGGACCTTGGGGATCTACGACCCCGATTTCTTCGCTACTCGCGAAGATAAAGGAAAAAGGGTTAAGGAATTTAACGCCCTCGTTTATTCCTTCGATCTAACGGTTGTGAATGACCGCAAATCTCCCAACAGGATTTCATCCGTTGATCAATGCTTATTGTTTGAATTTTCAAGGGATTCTGCGAATTTTGCGCCTCTGCAGAGTCTTTGCACACAAAGTGCTACCTCTTCTGAGCTTCTAAAAAAGAGTGTCTCTATGGGGAGATTTATCCAGGGTATCACCCGAGATGGATAAGGGTATAGGTTTCCCGAGAAACGACCTGAATTCTGAATTGATTCAATGTGCGCATATACATATAAATCTATTTATAGACATAAGCCATATGTGTCCCTTTCATTATAAGCATGCAACAACCATTTCAGAATCAAAACACTACACATACAGTCTTATACTCAGACCATTTATAAAACTGCACAGACTATGAGCATATATGTCAGCATATGAATTTCAAGGTGCAAGATGTAAAGCACTTATCAGAAATAACACTAGAAAGGAGTGCAACTGCTGAGAGGGGTGCTCGTTTCCACCCAACCGTAGGCTCAACGACTCCCAACGGATTTACCACTAGAAAACCCCGAGCTGAGACCACGATGTTGCGAGACCGTGTCTCATTTTTCCAGTGATTGAGAACGAGGGTTACTCTCCACCTTCTCCGCTATCATTCACTCTGCATATTTCCAGAGTTCTTCCTCCTTCCCTCGTGTCTATCCGCTGATCGCCCACACCTTCTGCCTTTTTCCTTTCCGATGAGGTTTTGTGTGGCACGATCCCCCTCATGGTGGTCAAGTGTCAGGACGGTCCACGGATGGGCGGTTTACCCCCATCCCTCATTACGCATGAGGAGCCATCCACCTACCAACCTGAGAGTCATTAATTTTGGGCCAGCGAGTCGCTCTTGGTTCTCTGGGCCAGTGAAGACCAAATACGGTATTGGTTTTCGATGGAATTTAACGCCACCTTTCCAGGTGCCTTCCACCACCTTTCTTTAGCCATCATGGTCTCTTTTTCAACATATCCCCCTCTCAGTAGTCCTGCAATATATATATTCATAATATTATTCACATTCATCGACCTTTTTGACAAGGTCTATTTACATCACACATTCACATTTTGAGTTTGCCACAATACTTGGCCAGTATAGTTATTTTTACAAACTGGGGGAAACAGGGTGTTACACCTAAAGGGCTGAAAAATATGACATAAATGTAATAAAAGGTGTCAAGGTGTATTCTAAAGGTGAAAGATGACAACTAAACCCTAGACTTCAAGCTAACAAGGTTGTAAATCAAGGGTAATTCCTAATCTAACCACAAAATTGAGGGTTTCAAGACAAGGTTAATTCAAGAAGAATACAAAATAACATGCAATATCACCACTTTGATAAACATTTATTTAATACATTCAAGAAATAACCATTAATGAATAAGAAAGAGAAATTTCTAGGTAAATAAATGACCTAGACCTAGACCTTGCCTTGCGTTGTCTTTCCAAGCCATGCCTTGCCTTGCTATACCATGTCATGCCTTTCCTTTCCATGCCATGACTTTCCTTG
Organism: Picea glauca; assembly: GCA_000966675.3. Lineage (NCBI taxonomy): Eukaryota > Viridiplantae > Streptophyta > Pinopsida > Pinales > Pinaceae > Picea > Picea glauca. Next base: position 89,222 of record JZKD02S1667494.1, read on the forward strand.
CATTTTCATGCCATGCCATGTCATGCCTTGTCTTGCAATGCCTTTCCATGACATGTCATTCTTTGTCTTTCCACGCCATGCCATACCTTGCCATGCCATGCCTTGTTTTTCCTTCCTATGCCTTGCCTTTCCTTGCCATGCCATACCATGCCTTGCCTTGCCTTCCCATGTCATGCCATGTCTTGCCTTTCCTTTCCAAGACATGCCTTTCCAAGGCATGGAAAGGAAAGGCAACACATGACATGGAATGGCAAGGCAATGCATGCCATGTCATGGCATGACATGGCAAGGCAATGCATGGCATGGAAAGGCATGGCAAAAAAGTGAAGGCAATGCCAAGCCATGCCTTGCCAAGTCACGCCTTTCCTTGCAATTCCATGCCATGCCTTTCCTTACCATGTGATGCCATGCCTTTCCTTTCCATGCCTTGCATTCCCATGCCATGACTTGCCTTGCCTTCACTTTCTTTTCCATGCCTTGCCTTTCCTTTCCTTCCCATGCCATGACAGTTCCATGCCTTGTCTTCCCATGCCATGACTTTCCTTGCCTTCACTTTCCATGCCATTCCTTGTCATTCCATGCCATGCCATACCATGCCTTTCCTTTCCATTCCATGCCATCCCTTGCCATTCCATGCATTTCCTTGCCTTGTCATTTCTTGACAAGGCATGGATTGGAAAGGCAAGGAAAGGCATGTCATGCCATGGAAAGTCAAGGCAAGGCAAGGAATTTCATGCCATGGAAAGGCAATACATTTCATGCCATGGCAAGGCAAGGCAAGGCATGGCAAGGAAAGAAAAGGAAAGGCATGGCATGGAAAATGAAGGAAAGGAAAGTCATGGCATGGGAAGGAAAGACATGGAAATGCAAGGCATGACATGGCATGGCAAGGAAAGGCATGGCTTGGAAAGGCATGGATTGACATTTCCTTCACTCATGATGTATTTCCTTGCCATGTCATGCCTTGCCTTTCCATTGCATGCCTTTCCTTACCATGACATGCCATGCCATGCCATGACATTGCCAGACCATTTTCATGCCTTGCCAAGCCATTCCATGCCATTTCCATGCCTTGTCATTCCATTCCATTGCATCCCATTTCCATGCCACACCATGCCATTTCCATGCCAAGCCAATGCTATGCCTTGCCAAGCCATGCCATGGCATGCCATTTCCATGTCATTGCCATGCCATGACATTTCCATTCCATTCCATTGTCACGCCTCTCCAAGCCAATAAATGATATTAAATAAGTTACAACAGAACAAATATAACAACCCTTAAAACAAGTAATCATTAAATGAAAGGGGGTTTCAAATGAAAGCCTAAACTAGGGTTTAGATAAAAAATCATTTCTAAAATGCAAGAGGTCACATAAAAACTCTAGAATACTCAAGACATCAAGCCATCAAGGGATGGAAAATATGACAAAAATGTAATAAAATGTTTCAAGGTGTATTCTAAGGGTGAAATATGGAAACTAAACCATAAACGTCAAGCTAACAAGGCTGGAAATCGAGGGTAAGTCCTAATCTAACCATGAAATTGAGCCTTTCAAGACAAGGTTAATTCAAGAAGAATACAAGATAACATGTAATATCACCACTTTGATAAAACATTTATTTAATACATTCAAGAAATAACCATCAACGACTTATAAATAACACTTACAAGGTAAATCAATGACCTAGACCTATACCTTGCCTTTCCTTGTCTTGCCAAGACATGCCTTGCCTTTCCATGCTATGCCATTTCTTTCTTTTCCATCCCATGCCTTTTCTTTCCTTTCCATGACATGCCATGCCATGCATTTCCTCGCCTTTCCTTGCCATGCCTTTCCATGCCATGCCATACCTTGCCTAGCCTTGCCATTCCATGTCTTTCCATGCCTTTCCTTGCCATTACATTCCATGCCTTTCCTTGTCTTACCATTCCATGCCTTGCCATACCATGCCTTTCCTTGCCATGCCTTGCCTTCTCATGCCATTTCTTTCCTTTCCATGCCTTGCCATGTCATGCCTTGACTTTCCATACCATGCCTTTCCTTGCCATGCCATGCCATGCATTGTCTTTCTAGGCAATGCCATGGCATGCCTTGTCATGCCTTTCCTTGCCATGACTTTCCTTTCCATTCCATGCCATGTCATTCCTTTCCATGCCTTTCCTTGCCATGTCATTCCATTCCATGCCATGCATTGCCTTTCCTTGCCATGCCATGCCATGCCTTCCAACATGTGCCATGCCTTGGATTTTTTTTAGTTTCCATGCCATGCCATGCCTTTCCTTTCCATGCCATGACATGCCATTCTTTGCCTTGTCGTGACATGTCTTGCCATGCCTTACATTTCAATGTCATGCCATGCCAAGTCATGCCTTGTCTTGCATTGCCTTGCCTTGCCTTGCCATTGCCATTGTTTGTAAAAATATAGTTATTTTCATTGTTAGAGAGAATTTGATATCAAGTTAATTTAATAGAAAAGTAATGGCATTCATGTATCATACCTTATTTTTTTCCTAAAAAAAAAATGTTTGTACTAAATGAACAACTTCAATAGGTAAAAATTACAATCAAATGATTTATTAAGCATGTAATTCTACAAATTGTTATCCCATCTACCTTATATAAAAGTACATGCATGAGAATTTCAATGTCATAACACAAGCCTTCTTTATTCATATATATAAGGTATTTTCATAGTTGTGAAACAAGGATTATCATAACTAATAGAATTTACCTAGACCTAGACCTAGACCTAGACCTTCCTTTGCCTTGCCATGTCTAGCTTTGCTTAGCCTTGTTATGTCTTTCCTTGGCTTGCCTTTCCTTTCCGTGCTTTTTCTTTCCTTGCATTTCCATACCTATAACTAGGCCTAGACCTTAACTTGCCTTGCCTTTCTTTTCCTTTCCTTGCATTTCCATACCTAGACCTAGACCTATACCAAGAAATTGCCTTTTCATTCCTTGACATGTCTCTAAATGACTTGAGGAGGCGAGTTGCAGCTCACGATAAAACTAAAAACGAGACTCAGATGGATGAACTGTCAGTTGCATTGGATCTGGGGCACCGGGTTTCAGCTAGTGGAGCCCATGCGATGTCATTCCATTGACTGGAAAACCATTTTTTGGAGTATCTTCGGCACTAAGGTTTTTCTCAATGAGGCATAGTGCAATTTCTGAACGAGAGGTCGATTTTCAAGAACAATATGCTGGACAATTTTGGGTAGTGTAGTCACGTGGTTCTTGGAAAAATAGACGTGTGAAAGCTTACATAACTCTGTTATGCTTCTTGGCTTGGATTTTATGCCCCTCGACCAAATTGTCCACATATCCCTGAATGGCTTGAGGAGGCGAGTTGCCACTCATGATAAAACTCAAACAAGGACACAGATGGACAAACCGTCAGTTGCATTGGATCTTAGGCATTAGGTTTCAGCTAGTGGGGCCCATCCATTATCATTCCATTGACCGAAAAATTGTTTGTTAGAGGATCTACGCCACTATGGTTTTTCTAATAGAGGCATAGTCCAATTTTTGAACAAGAGGTTGATTTTCAAGAACACTGTGCTGGGAAATTGTGGGTAGTGTAGTCACATGGGCCTTGGAAAAAAAATGTGTGGGAGCTTACGGAACTTTGTTATGCTGATCGGTTTGGATTTTATGCCCCTGGACCAAATTGTAGACATGTCCTTGAATGGCTTGAGGAGGGGAGTTGTAAATCACGATAAAACTCAAACCGGGACACAGATGGACGAACTGTCGATTGCAATGGATCCGAGGCACTGGGTTTCATCTAGTGGGGCCCATTCGTTTTCATTCCATTGATCGAAAAATAGTTTGTTGGAGGATATTCGACACTAGGGTTTTGCTCAATAAGGCATAGTGCAATTTCTGAAAGATGGGTCAATTTTCAAGAACATTGTGCTGGGCAATTGTGGGTAGTGTAGTCATGTGGGCCTTGGATAAAGAAACGTGCTGGAGCTTATGGAACTCTGTTATGATGCTTGAAGAGGTGAGTTGAACTTGCGATAAAACTCAAATGAAGACTTAGATGGATAAATCGTCGGTTACATTGGATCCAGGGCATCGGGTTTCATCTAGTGGGGTCCATCCAATGTCATTCCATTGACTGAAAAATTGTTTGTTGGGGGATCTCCGACACTAGAGTTTTACTCAATTAGGCATAGTGCAATTTCTAAAGGAGAGGTCGATTTTCAAGAACATTGTGTTAGGAAATTGTGGTTAGTGTAGGGATGATTTTAAGGATGGAAATTTATTTTAAAATTTAGAAAACTTGGCGAATATTACTAATCCTTCGTATGCCAACTATAAATGTTTCGTGATATTTTTGTAAAAATATTTAAATTTCTAAGGATTTTATATAGTTTTTATAAAATTTTGGCGATTTTTAAGGTAAAATAATTGTATCCTATAGAATTTGGGCGAATCATTTTTAAAATAGCGAATCTCTTTTTGGAAAAACCATGGAAAATTAGCCCATAAGTGAAATTTAGCCTCTAAAATCATCCCTGTAGTGTAGTCACACGGGCCTTGGAAAAACAAACATGTGGTAGCTTACGGAACTTCGTTATGATTCTTGGGTTGGATTGTATGCCCTTGGACTAAATTTTTGACATGTTCCTGAATGGTTTGAGGAGGTGAGTTACATCTCATGATAAAACTCAAACTGGGACTCAGATGAATGAACCGTCGGTTTCATTGGATCCAAGGCACCAATTTTCATCTAATGGAGCCCATCCAATGTCATTCCATTGACTGAAAAACTGGTTTTTGGAGGATATCTATCACTAGGGTTTTGCTCAATGAGGCATAGTGCAATTTATGAATGATAGGTCGATTTTCAAGAACATTGTGTTGGGAAATTGTGGGTAGTGTAGTCACGTGGAACTTGGAAAAACAAATGTGCGGGAGCTTAGGAAACTGTAGTATGCTACCAGGTTTGGATTTTATGCCCTTGGACCAAATTGTAGACATGTCCCTGAATGGCTTAAGGAGGCGAGTTGAAACTCACGATAAAAATCAAACCAGGACTCGAATGAATGAACCGTCGGTTGAATTGGATACGGGGCACTGAGTCTCAGATAGGAGGCGAGTTGAAACTCACAATAAAACTCAAACCAGGACTCGGATGAATGAACCGTCAGTTGCATTGGATATGGGGCACCGGGTCTCAGATAGAGGGCCCCATCCACTATCATTCTATTTCCTAGACAACCATTTGTTGGAGGATCTCTGACACTAGGTTTTTTCTTAGTGTTTATTACATATGTTTGTCAATTTAACACCTTGCAGTTAAGCTCAACATGGCAAGGAAAGGCATGGAATGGTATGGCATGTCATGTGAAGGAAAGGCAAGGCATGGGAAGGCAAGACATGACATGGAATGGAAAGGAAGCACAAGAAATGGCTTGGAAAGGCATGGCATGGAAAGACATGAAAAGTGAAGGAAATCCAAGGCATGGCATGACATGGAAAAGAAAGGAAAGGCATGGAAAGGAAAGGCATGGCATGGCATGGAAATACATGGCATGGCATGGAAAGACATGGCATGGCAAGGAAATACAAGGCATGGAATGGAAAGGTAAGGCATGACATGGCACATGAAGGTAAGGAAAAGCATGCCAAGGAAAGGCATGGAATGGCATGGAAAGGCAAGCCAAGGCATGGAAAGGTAAGGCATGACATGGAAAGGAAAGAAAATGAAAGGAATGGCAAGACATTTCATGGCATGGCATGGAAATGCATGGCAAGGAAAGAAATGGAAAGGAAAGACATGGAATGGCATGGCAAGGTAAGGCAAGGCATGGCATGGAAAGACATGTCATGGCAAGGAATTGCATAACATGGCATGGAAATGCAAGGCATGGCATGGAAAGGCAATGCATGGCATGGCATGACATGGAAAGTGAATGGAAGGCAAGGCATGGAACTGCAAAGCATGGCATGGTGTGGAAAGACATGGAATGACACGTGAAGGAAAGGCATGAGATGCCATAGCATGGAAAGTGAATGCAAGGAAAGGCATGGAAAGGAAAGGAAAATCATGGCATGACATGGCATGGAAAGGAAAGGCAAGGCATGGAATGTCAAGGAAATGCATGGCATGGAAAGGTAAGGCGGTGCAAGG
>JZKD02S1667494.1:106586-135325 GCA_000966675.3 Picea glauca
ATATATCAAAATCTTAGAATACATACCTCTTTTATTTTTGCTATAATTTTTTCTCGGCTTAACCACTTCTCAAATGAGTTATATGTGGCACTATAGGAGACCGATACCTACGATCTAAAAAAAATATTTCCAAAAAATTCTCGGCACCTGAAATGTGTTCTCTATAATTATATAAGTTTTTTGAACAAAAATTCATCATTAAGGTACTCAACACTACGAACAAAAACATATATCTTATATTTTGTTGGAAAAATAAGATACCATTGTTAGAAAAAATCAAATTTGACATAGTTATTCACAATTTCTATGAATAAAAGTTGTATATTAAGAAATCTAATTCAATTTCCTCTGTTTAATCTTCTTACACTATATTCAAATTCATTATAACAGTACCTTGAATGATCCCTCCAAGTTAACAGATTGTTGTTTTTCCAGATTTACATTACCACTAAGGCATCATGAGAGACCATCATTAACTTGCACTCACTCATAAAACATTTAAAAAAAATCCATTATTTTAAATAAAACATTCAAAAATATAAGAATTTAGTTAAATTACTTTAAGAGATAATGTTTATTAATAAAACCAAGACGATTCATAAATATAAGTATTCTAACATTTATAATAAAATTAGTATGTTTTATTTATTTAAAATACGATTCATAAATATAAATATCCTTACAAGTATAATAAAATTAGTATGTTTTATTTAAAAGTGAGAGGATTTAGTTAAAGTACTTGCAAGGGATAAAGTGCTTATTAATAAGACTAATACCATTCATTCATAAGTGTCCTTACAATTAGAATAAAATTACTATGCTTTCTTTAAAGGTAAAACTAATTGAGTGTTTAAAAGCGTGTTATTTAAAATAAAAATTTGCCACTAAAATGACATCTCAAAATTACGTTGGTTTTGTGTTTAATTAAAAAAAAAAAAAAAAAAAAAGTAATACTGATTTATTATTATTATTATTTTTTAACAAAACAAATAAAATTCCCACATATTTAAAGAAATAAGATTACCTCATAAAAAATTATGAATTAAATTTGATTTTAATTTTACATACAATCAAATAAGATTCTCTTATTTAAATAGTTTCCACTTCTTTACATGATAACTATTTATTTGTAATATCTATTACTTCAAATTGAAGATGGTCCTCCTTCATTCAACAAGATCTAGAGTTAAATGAGTGCAGATCTATCTCGATCTATCATGCATTCAGAGGGATCGAATTTCTTGAAGTTAAAACTTCTTTTATATTAAAAAAACTTGAGGAAAGGTTTGGAACCTTAATCCCTATGGACTCATGATAGATTCAAAGTTAAGATGGATCTAAGATAGTTCTTAATGTATGACTATGTGTCAACTCCATATTAAGCATTGACGGAATATCACATCTCCCTCAAACTTAGGAATAACATTTTTTTTACTTAAAGTGGACATTGAAATATTTTATTTGTCGCTGACATTGAAATATTTTTTTGTTATTAATATTTCTTTAAAATGCCACATTTTAACTCCATGTTGACAATGAAAGGAATTACACATCTCCCTCATACTTGTTTGCAATTGTTCCCATTGATGACCCTAGGTTGTATATTTACAAAATAAACTTTTCAATTATGAATATTTATGGAAATATTTAGAAAAAAAATTGACACTTTAATTAAATTTAAGGTAATCATAAATTTGCAATGTGAATTTTGGTGGGTTTCATAATTTTCAAACCGAATTTTGTTGGGTTCAGATCAAATAACACAATTTTAGAACACTTATTAGAATGATGATTATATTTAACACTTAATTACGTCATAAATTGAACATTATGATATGTGAATTGAAGACTAAATCCACCATATCCATCAGGTCTATTTGACGACCATTGAGATGGTTTGAACCACTCATTAGAACTACGAGAGATTCTTTCCAGACCTTCATCATCTATCCATAGCTACTTACAACCTCCCCCCTACCCAGTTTCCATCTGTAAAACCACCGACCACCATCTGTCACTTCTCTGCAAGGTATTACAAACTACCATTTCCCTCGTGCACTTGTCCTCTTACGATTTGCAGGCCAAATGGTTTCAAGCCTTGGTTTATATAAACTTGTTTACTAACACAATTGAAGCCTTTCCCTTACAGAGGTTAGATATGGTATTTACATTTGCAATGATATAATATAATCTTGAACAATGTGACTAACATGTTCACCATCCAAGCCTTGAATAAGGTTGCTAATGCAAGTTGAAAAATCATTATTTTGGAGGTTGTAGAGATGAAAGAGGGGTTTAACATTGTTGATCTGAAGGGGATTTATCCTTTGTTAAAGTCGATGTTGGCTTGATAAATTTGGTGAAGAAATAAGAAATTGGGACAAGATAGATCTCATGTAGGCATATAACCGCTTTGTCTGAAAAATGGATCTAAGATGGCATAATATATTTGGAAAAAAAGTTCTTTTTTTAGGTCATAGAGATGTAATATGGGTTGAATATTGTTTATATAGAGGGGATTTTTCCTTTGTTAAAGTTTATTTTATCCTCATAAATTCAGTGAAGAAACAAGGAATTGGGATAAGTTATCTCTCATGCAGGCCCATAATTTCTTTGGAAAAAAAATGGATTAAGGTTCCTTGAAGACATTAGAGAAAATGGCACTATTTGATTCCCTCCACCTTCTCACATGACCCTTAAACATCTTGCAACTCTCCTTCTAGGTTGTTGTGGTTGTTGCCTTGGTAGGCTTTCAAAACTAGCATCGAAGATACAATTCTCATGTAATTGGATGGGAATTATGTGTCATGATGAAATATTGAATTAGAGAGGAAAGTCCTTGGTGCATACCAATAATTTCCATATCCACACACGTTCGATTAATCTACACATTTTCCTATCATTGGAGGTTGAAGGGGAGAAAGAATACGAAAACATTGGTGTAGCTAATAACTTGTGTGAAAGACATATATCATGTATTGAAGTGAGTTTGAAGATGAGGAAAAATTTATCATAACAATCATGCTCTAAGAATGATGATCGATTGGAGAATCACATGTGCAAAACTAATTTCTTTTTTTATTTCTGTGAAATATTTTTCAGTATCATCATTCCAAGAAAAAGATCAATCCTCCTTCAACATATTATGTATAGGCTTTACCATTCTAGCAAAATCAGGAATGAATATCCTTACAAAATTGATCTTACCACAAATGATTGGATTTCCTTATTTGAGGACAGGGCTTGTAGATTTTGAATTGCAATAACCCTCTTTGGATCAATATTGATTCCCGAGTCGGATACAATATGTCCGAAGAGTTTTCCCACAGTGACACCAAAAATAGATTTCGTAAGATTCAAAGATATTCCTAATTTTCTATAGCGAAGAAAAACCTTTTTTAGATGATCAAAATCATCTTCTCGGTTTCTTGAATACATAGTTAAATCATCAAGATAAATTTGAATAATTTTACCGATCAGATCGTCAAAGGTTGTTCACATAGCTCTTTGAAAAGTAACACCTGCATCAATTAAACCAAAAGGCATTCGTTCATAAGAAAAGGTGCCCCAACCTGTGGTAAAAGTGGTTTTATACTTGTCAACCCTCTTGACTCAAATTTGATCGTATCCTGAAAAATCGTCAAGAAGTCACATCATCTCATATCCTGCTACTTGTTGTAAAATAAGTTCCATGTTAGAAAGAGGAAAATTGTTTTTAACACTTTCCATGTTCAAGGCACGTAAATCAACACATAATCTAATATCACCATTTTTTTTCTGTACAGGGACAAGGTTAGACACCCATTATGAATACTTAACTAGAAAAATTATATGGGAATTTATAAGCTTTTCAATCTCTTTTCTAATTGTTGCTTCTAGTGCAGGATTAATATGTCTCTTTCTTTTCCTTACTAGTTTTGCTTCTTCCTTAATAGGAATTGCACATTGAATTATACTTGGATAAAAACCACGTAAACCCTCATAAGACCATGCAAAGACATCTTTAAATTCATGGAAAAGATCCATAAATTTATGTGTTTCTTTCTTTGAATGTTGAGCTCCAATATTTAGAATCTTTGGATTTTCCCAAGTCCTAATGTTCACAGTAATGGTACTTCATATCTTTCTTTTTTATTCCCCCTCTTTATTTTTCTTTTTCCTTCCTACATCACTCGACGATAATGAGATTTCCAAAGGAGTCAATCCATTTGTAAATTTGTTATCTTCTAAAGATATAATCTCCTTTCTTTTCAATGGATCATTTTGCAAAAAGGCACATATACTTTCATTGTCAGGAAAAACTTGACATGATTCAACATTATCTTGACAATGAGGACGATATAATGACATAAATGTACAATCAGGCCTCTCAGGAAGCATTTGTCTTGTAGGATTGGTTGAAAAATAACTAGTCTATTAGCCATAGATTTCAGTTCTTTCTTGATATGAGCAATGTTGAAAGATAGAAGATTAGAGATTAATTGTCAAACCACATGTGTATACCTATTTAACAATTTATTAGATGGGGTATACATTCTTCTAACTATATTGAAAATAAATTTAGAATCCCGAAAAATAGAAAGATGATAACAACCAAGATTGAATGCATTCTCTATTCCTAGAATCAAAGCATCAAATTATGTTAGTTATTTGTACATGTAAATTCTAATATATAAGAAAAATTATGATATTTTCCTACAGGTGAATACAGTACTATGCCAACTCCGTTACCTTCACTTGAGAATGCACCATCAAAGTGCATATGCCACATTCCATATTCATGGTTAGGGAGTTTTGTGATAGAATCATTATCTTCCTCTAGAAAATTTGAGTATACACATATATCCTCTTCAATGTAATTAACATGTGATTGAGGAACTCTTTCAATGGGGCTGTGAAAATGTCTTGACCAACAACTCTTGTTGGCCAGGCATTTGTGCTATATTATAGAGGAATCTATTTGCCTTTGTATCCTTCAGGTCCTCTATGATATTGTATCCAACCTTCTTAGGAAATGTTTGCTTATTAGGGAGGATGGAAAGATGGGATGAATTATTTTAGTGACCAGCTGATATCCATGCGATCTTTGGTCTCCTTCCGGGTGGTTTTTCTCTTCCTCTCTTTTTTGAATCAACCAAACCCCACATAACTGTTTAAAGCTCAGTGTCTGGGTTGTTAATCCTCTCTTATTCTAATAGGTAGGAGGGCCCCTGCAATGAGTCTTGTCTTTCCTTTCTTCCTCTCTTAATCTGCGGATTGTCTTGGGGTAGTTGGTTGGTAGTTGGTTTGTGGGTTGGTTGGAGGGAAGGAATGTATTGAGTGACTTGCCAGCCATACATTTTCTATCACCCACCGACCGAAAAGACTAACCATTCCATTGATGCCATGCATCCGATCCCTACGGGTGGAAACCATGAAGGATTCCGGGGTAAGGTGATTGATTGAATAGTTTTGTAACAGAAGGAAGGCCACCATTAGGTGGGAGGGTGATAGTGTTTCCCCATCATCGATTGAGTCAACCCAGGCTATTGATTTTGGAACTAAAAAAACCAACCCCCAGCATCAACAGATCGATGTATCAAAACTTGAACATGAAGGTATTAGCAGGTATGAGGGGACAGAAGGAAGCACTTGACAGGCTACCATTATTACTAACACATCCCACATACCCTTTTACCAAACTACGATGTAGATTAACGGGTGGGATATATAGTCCTTAACATTCGAGCGAGCACCACCGGTTTAACTTGACCCAGCTTTTGATCCAACAGTTTCAAAGCCATTTGATGACCGATCCTTTCGAGATCAAGAAAAAGCACCAAGGGCGGAGACAGATGCAAAGGCTACAGACCGTACCTAAAGCACCAAATCTAGCACCTCATACATATCGTACAGATCAAGATCCAGGTGATGCAGATCCAGTCGATGAAGCAAATGAACCAGCTTATCTAGTAGTAGCAGCTTACCCAGTTTACCTAGTTTATCCAGTTTACTAGGTTGCACCTAACCTAGCCTAGTAGCAGCAGTAGACCCAGAAGAGTCAAAGGTTTCTCCGGGTGATGAAGTGGAGTAAGCAGTTGATTCGGTTGATTATGTAGAGTCTGTCGATTATGACCCAGGAGCACCACTAGTAGCTAGAGCAGCAGAAGCAAAGGCATAGGTAGCAGCCACTGTTCTAACAGATCCAAATCCAGTAGCATAACCAGAATTCGTAGCAGCAGAAGTTGTAGTGTTTGATCCTGTTGATTAAGCCATGGAAGATCCGGTTGAAGCACACGTTTATAGAGCAGTTGGTTATTCTATTGGTTAAGTAGTAGTTGAAGCAGTTGAAGAGTACGTTGATCCAGATCCAGTCGTTGATGAGGCAGTTGTTTAACCCGTAGTGTAGATAGGGGCTAAGGCACAGGATACAGAAGCACTGGAGGAAGCAACATCACGAGCAGTTAAAGGTGTTAAAGGTCAGTCGTTTACCCAGCAGAAGCAATAGATCGAACAATAGCAGTTACAGGCGCAGGTGAGACAGGAAAACTAAAGGCGTAGAAAGTAGTTTCCCACCCGACAGCGGGAAAGACAGGAGAAACAATTGATATTGTTGATTCAGTCGTTTCAGCAGCTTCCTTTTAATATGATTCAGCAGAAGTAGACTTAGAACCTTTTGGCTTAGTAGGAATTTAATCCCTTTCACCTTATCTAATATTTAACAAACAAATGGAATTACCTTGCCCCCCCTCATCAATAAGTAACTTGGACAAGTGATTTTCAATTCCTTCATTGCTAGGTTAATTAGATCTACCACTTAATCTGGAGCTAGGGACTCTACTACCGGATCTGTAGAAAGCTATGGGTCTTAAATAATAGGCTTTGACTCTTATGCCTCTGCTTTTTATGATGGAATCAGATCTTGTTCTTAATCTGGATCTATGACTTCAATTACTTTCATTCGGTCATAAACTCGATCAACCTTTGTAGCCCTTACTACCCTAGCATCCAATGCCTTTGGATTTATTGCTTGGAATGCATATCGATCTGTTGCTGGGTCAACTCGGTATCTAATATAATATAAGACTCGTATTAGTGTTGACGCCTATGCCTTCTCCACTACTTCAATGAGTGCTACTAGATATACAACGAGTGGATCTATGAATAATGGCTTTACATATGGAAGATATTAAACTGGAGTAGTAGGCTATGGCTCTGAATATGGCTATCAAACTAGAGGATCAACTTCTGCTACCTATGCTTATTCTAGTTATGGATATTCTTCCTATAACCTTTCTCGTGTCTAATGCCTTGCTTCCTTTATCTTTGTTACTACTCCTAGCTATAATGCTTACTCTGTTCCTACTTATGGGTTTGCTACTGGCTCTTCCACTACTACTTATACCTTGACTCTTAGCTATGCTCTTGCTTCTCTAGTCTATGCTTTAGCTACCTTTGCCTTTACACCTACCTTGGTAACCTATGTTATTGGCTCTATTACTGCTACTGGTATCGATGCTTAAACTAATATCATTGGTGCTACTTCTCTAATTATTGGTGTTACAGGTGGATAAGCTAAGTCAACTGGATCATAATCAAGAGCTTCAACCCTTGCTTCTTCCCTTGACACTTATGGATTAATAGAATCTAGTACTTATGCTTATGGATATGGGTCTAGATCTAGATCTATATTACTATTTATAACTAGAACTGCTACTAGTAAAGCACATGCCTTTATTACTATGGGTGCTACCGAAACTACTTCTTTAGGCTCTGTTACTAGGGACATGGCTATCAGATCTACTACTAGTGCTTTAGCCATAGCCTTTGTCTCTACAGGATCTATTGATGGATCATGAGCATAAGATTCTTCATCTGGTTAATATGCTTACTTTGTTCTAGCTACATATGCTTATAGTTCTAGATATGCTGTAGGTTATGCTTCGACAATCCACTAAAAGTACTTTTTATTCAGTGAGGTTGTTCTGAGAGTGCTCCAACACATGATATAGGAGGTGCATTTGTTTGGATTAGGCTCATTATTCATGTTGCATGCACGATTCGAAATGCGTTATAATATTACGTATATAATAGCTAATAGCCAGGGTTCCATTCATGGTTCCATCCATTGTAAGCATCTTTAGAGCATATGACCTTAGGCATTAAAGAGAGGCCAGTAGCAACACTCCCAACAGTTGCAGTTCCAGGTGCAGTTCTTGTCTGAGCTACAGAAGTTCCAAATCCAGTCGATGATTCAGTAGTTCCAAAAAGGCAGCAGGAGTTGGAGTTTTCCAAGTGGACCTAGTACTTTTTTCAGTCCCAGCAGCGGATCTAGGTGCAGTAGATTCGGTTTCATAACCAGGAGCAGACCGAGATGCAGTTTCTATTGCTTAGTAAGCATCCTCGCCGGATCTAGTCCCGGATACACAAGAATTAATTAAAGTGCATGAAACAACTGTAGTGATGTGTGGACATCTTGCTTGATCAAATATGATCTATCTCGAAAGAAAGATGGTGAGTTCTTTCTTGCTCTAACAAGTCTAAGAGCAAGTGCTCTTGATCTTCCTGGTTGTTAAAGCAAACAGTTGAGATCTCTACCCCGATTAGAAGATTGATTTCCCACAACTTTATTCCAGTATACGAATGACCGGGCGAAAGTCAGACCCCGTTTTGAACTCCAAAAGTACCTACTTTTTATCAAGAGCCCTGGATACGCGCCCGTGATATTTTTTTATTTGCTCTCAAGGTTGATATCATGCTCAAGAGATCACTGAGAAAGCACTATAAAGGATAGCAAGTGTGTTCAAAATGTGATCATGTTTGAAGTCAACTGATAGATAGGAATGGTTAGTGTCTCTATTTATTCCCACTCTATCTCTATCCCGGTGTTATGCTCAATTTTATCTCTTAATCGATTTGTGTGCTTTAGAAGATGGGAAAGAAACTTGATTCACTTTAACCACCCACCAATGATCAACATTATCACTTGAAAGAGCAATCAATATATCGAGCCAGAGTTCGATGATCAATCAAAACTGAGTTATCGATAGAGAGCGGTCAGGGGAGACGGTATGGTTCTGCTCTTCTATCAGTGACCGCTTCAATCTCTGGTGATCTCAAGAGGTTGCTTAGAGGTCACAGACACATACCTTTAAACTTAGTGCAGGCCGTTCCCCAGCTGTACCCCACCCAAAGCAAATACGAGCACTCAAACTACCCCTATCTTTCTTTGACTGATCGGTTGTGGTCGGTCTACTAAGAAGACAACATTCTCTTTTTAAGAACACAACATAAAGGTTTGAATCACATCATGTTAGAGCTTTGGATGGAGTCTTCTCATATTTTTGAATATTCTAGTATAGTACCTTAAGGGTTACTCTTACCTTTACCCTACTCCAGCTCATTTTTCATATATCTCTCCTAGCTTTAAGTTGTAGTTGGATACAAGATTCAACCTCCTATCCATTTACCCGAAGGAGCAGGAAAACCCTTTAACCTTAGCAAGAACTACTTACCAGAATACTTTTCTACTACTATTACTTTACCTGCGGGACCAAGACAATTTGGTTTGTGCCGAGTAGGTCTTTTTGTTATCCTGGAGAGTTCTAATACTAGCCTATATCCCCTGCTATTCTAATCCCTAGTGGAGTGGTTTAAATCCATCACTCAACTACTACCTACTAGGTGGAGCCAGCGGTCAATCAAATTGGTAACTAAAAGCAAGGGGTGGAATTTGAACCATTTTTTGTCGGATTTGCACCTAATTGTTGGCTTAGGAATAAATTCTATGATACACGGGCCCTTATGAAGTATCTAAAATTGGGATAAATAATTGGAGAGCGGAAGTTGCAACAATAGGAGAGCAGAAGTAAGAGTTACACCTTTGGTATTTCCCAGGTCAGGGGTACCGTGTTACTACTTTGAGGTGTGAAGGGGCTGCCTGCTACTGACTTAAAGGTTGGGCTCTGCTGCATGGTGTGTAGAAAGAAAACTACAGGGTCTGATCCTCTCGTACCAACCATGATAGCTCGTAAACTATTCCTACTACTTCTACTATTTGGTTACAAGTACTATTTCCCCACAACTACTACTATGAGGCAAGAAGATATCTAATAAGGATTCTTCTTCGTAGCTAGTTATATTGAGTTATAGCTTCTAGCATGTGATAATGTTGTTAGTTAGTGAGTCAGTGTTAGTTAAAGGTTATATATATTTCTACTTGTTGTTGTTAGAGATTCTACTATTTGTTTGTACCTGCTGCTTTTGTGGTTGTGAGTTATGGTTCCTGTTTTCAGTAGTTATAGGTTGTGTGTGAGTTATGGTTCCTAAGGATTGTTGACTTAGTGAGGAGTTATGGGAGTTAAGTCTTAGATCAGAGTGGTTCAGTCTTAGTTAGTTAGTCTGACATGGATAAAAAGTCTAGTAGTATCATGAATGGATTCAAAGTCTAGTATAAGAAGTTGTAGTTATTCAGCAGTTATTCAATTCCTACTAATCTCTTGTTGTTCTAATTGTTGTATGTCTACTCTAAGCTTCTCTCTGTAAAGATGATAAGGGTTCCTACCTATTAACAACTATTACTTCCTATCTATAAAAATAACTACACTATCACCAGCTCCTATGGTCGAGCCTACCTAGACTGAGGTTTAAGCTATCCAATTAATAATCTATACATCCCCTCTTTAGGAGAAACATTTGTTATTCCTGCCTAAAATCTATAATGAGACTAAGATATCCAAACTAGAATACCTATTTTTATCTCTCCACTTTATAATGGAAAAAATATATCCAACTACATATAGTATTATTAGTCTTTTCTTTCTAAGACATATTATCTACTTATACTTCCTTCTTATTCCTCTTCCTAATTAAACGTAACAACAAGAATCTTCACTTTCTAATCCTTCCTACTTCCTAAATCTAGAGGTCCAAAAAAGAGTGATAAATGGAGGAGCTTAACTATCATAGTTCTAAATGGTGGAGGAGGTTCTAGTTAACCGTGGTTGTTCATGTCTATTCCCTACATTCAATTTGTGTTATGCGGATGTGAGTTGAAGGGATAGTTTGCCAATTTCATATGTAGTTGCATGATTCATCCATATGATGGGTGAATATTCATTGGCTTCTGACTTATTGCTTGTGGAGGGTGGGAGGGCAACAAGCAAGCTGTTATCATATCCATATATTCTCTTCAAGGGTAGTGGAATATCTCATATATAGAAAAACTAGGCCAGGCAAAGGTTATAATGGATCGATCTCCATGCTCCAACAAGTCATCACAAGCCAGTCTATAAAGTATGCCATGCAGTCTATCCTAGGTGTCCGGGCTTCAACAACAACAAACACTACAACAAAAGTGCCCCCACTCACCAACAAATTGACAATTTGACCGGAGGCTTCACACCAGACCAGAGAAGCTTTCTCTCCTCAGTGCTGCAGGTGGGACATACCTATTATTAATTGGACTGCATAGATAATTGCAACGACCACAGACCTCAGATTCTTTATTTTATAGCTTTCAAGAGACAGCCTTTGAACTCTTTGATGGAGCTTTTATAGCTTGGATCAATCAAGAGACAGCCTTTGAACTCTTTGATGTTGGACAAGCCCCCGCCGGAGAGAGAGATTATGTATGGACTGTCCTGAGCGATACCTCTTACCTGTCCTGATGAGCGATACCTCTTACCTGTCCTGAACGATACCTATTACTATTCTGGACTTAACTGAGTAGTAGGTCTTTCTTACTACCGCTATGAAATAATTCATACTTCTTACTTAGCTAGAAAAAAATTCAAACTAGATATTCCCACCGCAACTAGGTCTTCCTACTGCAACTAGGTCTTCCTACTGAAACTAGATATTATTACTGCATGCGAAGACTATCAAAGACTATTTAATTACACGTGCATATTACTAAGCCCAAGGGAATGACTACCTATTAATTTGTGTTTACTGCCATTCATTATTTGATAGACGACTTGTTGGATTATCGCTACGCTTACCTAAGTCGTTGGTGAGTACTCCTGACTTACCTTTAAGATTAGATTGGACTGGATCCCGAACATACCCTTTGTAAAGACATTTTGACTATTCAATTACAAGATCACTTTACAAGATCACTAGCATTACTTATGAGATATTCACTAGCAACGAACCAAAGTAGCTAAGGCAGAAATCATGGGCTAAAGTAGTAGTTTTTATTCAATTTTTTATACTAAATGGGACTCCAATATATATAATACATGCCTCTCAAAGGTTTACTTGTTTTTATTGGTAAGGATGCGTTATATAGATAAGTAAATCAATAGATCTAGCTAGTGAGAGGTAAGCAATAGTAAGAGTTAGACAGTATAATGAATATATATAAGCTAGTATCAATAATATATAATTAGGTGGTAAGTCTAAGAAATAGGTTATTAAGACAGTCTAAAGAATCAATCATTAGGACAGTCAAACATCTCTACTTATTGGTCTTGCTTTCACTAATAGATCTGATTGTATTTAAATAACTAACGTAACATTCAACATACCAATTGGTTGTTTCCTCGGTCCTGGCCTTTCTGCCCCCTTCGGTTGGTCAATGTATATCGTCGGTGAAGTCCTACTAGTAACTAGCAAGCTACTAGGTACTAGAAAGCACGACACCACTTTGACGTATAGACTGAGTACATCGTTCTTCGCATAATGTATGTATCACTCTCACAAGGAGAAATGACAACACACATTATATACAAACACCTTTACAATAAATGAGGGAATTCCTGGTAATTTCTCTTGGTGATGATGAGAGTAAAAATATGATACATCTGTCTGTGATTTCCATGATGCAACATGCATGGTATATAGATATGGGTATGAAGAAACTCCCTCCTGATTCAACAATAAATCCTGTGATGCCCGCTACTACCTAGATTGAGAGAGAACAAGGTGGCTACTCCTCCATTCATTTCTGATGTCTCTGATTGCATGATGATTGAATGATTTACCTGGGTATTTGCTCTGTCCCTCTGTAATTTGTATAGACCAACCAATGATGCTTAGGGCGGTTTGGTGGAGTTAGTTCGATGTGATCCTGCCCCGGGTACCGGTTTTACCTACTTCAATGTAAAGTTTGATGAATGGGGTGGGTGATAAAATGATGACATGAAGCCTCCCCCCCGTTAGTTTGACCTAGTTCAATCGACCTGAAATTGACAGTTATTTAATGGTTGTGAAAATGAATCCCTGGGTGTAAAGACTTGAAGAGGCAAGAGGGTCAAATTCTATAGGTAAGGTGTTGGCCTAGTGAAAGTGACAAAGGTAATAAAGTTGGGAGGTAGACCTAGTTTGCATTTCAAGGTGGTAGGCCTGCCTAGTTTTCATGTCTATAGGTTTTATGGAGTAAGTGGGTTCTAGGTCCAGTTCAATTTCATAGGTTTCAGTAGAGACAAGGTTGAAGTTTGCTTGGTGGGTAAGTGTTCTAGGTATAGTTCTATGCGGGTAAGGTTAACCCTAGGYGGGTGTAGGTTCGATTTCATAGGTAAAGGTCGGTGAGGGTTCGAGATGGGACAAGTGAAGTAGATGTTGGTTCAATTTAGATAGGTTTTTTCAAGCTGTTAAATAGGTCTAAGTGTGTCCTAGGTCGAGAGACAGTACTTATGAGGATCTGTGTTCGTTCCTGCAGCAACTGTTTAATCGAATCAATGAATATATGTTCCAAGTTCCTGTCATCTTCTCCGGCTATTGAATCATCTCCATCCCAACTGATCTCTGATCCATTGTCTAACTGATCTGGTTACTTGCTGACTACACATGACACTTACCTGAATGCATGTTAACTCCATCCATCATATTACGTATATAACCAAACCACAGACTGTCCGGATTCGAAAGTGAGAAGAGGTAGCATCTCTTCCAGGTCGATTGAAAGTAGTGGTAGGCTTCCACATTACCCGTGAATCACCCCATAAAAACCTTATATAGCTCAAGACCAACCTTAAAGGAGGTCTTACTTCGTTTTCACTTATTCATTCCCCACCATTCCATGCCTCCCCTCGCTGCGTTCACACATAATGGAAGGCCCCTTTCCATGATGAGATTCGTCCCTCTCGAAGAACAATGATATTATTTTCATTTTTGGGAAGGGAAATGTGTGCTCCATCCATTGAAATGTATCCATGGGTTAATGCTTGCTAGTCTCTTCCTAAGATGATAGAATAATTGCTAACTGGAAAATCAATTACTTGAATATTGAAAGTGGTCTCGATCTCAGGATGAACACACAAAACCAAAGTTACATCTTTTATTTCACCAATAGTGTCTTGTTGTTGAATTTTATAAGACAACATGCTCTTCGAGTTTTCATTGGTACATGAAAGAACTAAATCTTCCATGATAATATTAGAAATATCATTGGGGCCAGATCCCCCATCAATTAGACATCAATGTGCAGTCTTATCCATAATATTTGCAGAAACATAAAAATGAGGATTTTTTACACGATTTCTAGGATTATATACACCTACTTTATTTATATACATTTCTTCTTCATTATATGCTTTAGTAAGACTGGAAATAGTGGAAGCTTTACATTCCATAAAATCTTTCAGATGCTTTTGTTTTTCAGGGACAATCAACGTGTCTAATAAAGATATGTATTCTTTGATTGTATCTAATTGTTTTAAGATATTATATTTAGAAGAAGAATATGAGGTTGAAACCTCTAGACTCTAAGTACCCTTCTTAATATGAGTATTATCTTGTTGAGAGGATGTATTAGGAGAAAAATTGGTCTTAGTAGGACCAACTTTGCCTTTGTTCTGACAAGATTTATTACACGTATAAACCATTATTACATAATCTTCCTGAGCCTAATCTAAGGAAACAATTGTTGTATCAATCATTTTACCAAAGATGCACTCTCTATCATTATTCTTAATTTTGCAAGTGTTCTCATCATGATTTTCCTCACAAAAATTACACCATGTTCCTGAGAGAATGGCCTTAGGTTGAAAGCTATGAGTCTGATTTCATCTTCGGTGGAGGTTTCAACATAAGTAGAAGTCATCCCTTTTATTTCAAAAGAAATCATTATGTTTCTCATATCCTGTACAAGTTGTAACACAATTGACATGTTAGTTTGTTTGACAAAATCTGCAATAAGAAGTCTTGTTCTTGTCAACTACTCTTCAAACTCTAGATAAATTTGTAATGCGGATCCTAGAGTGTTAGCATTATTTTATTCTAGCCTATTATGACAAGAAGATGGTAATGCATTATAGTAATGCATTATGGTAGCTTGATTGTGGGGCCGAATGATCACTGATATTGTATAAGTATAACAGAAGGTTCATGGAAGACCTTCTCGCAGTGTCTTTAAGGAAGTAGTCGAGTTCCAACTTCCGGTTAGGTTTTCCTGCATAAAGAAGGGAAACAAGTGAAATAAGGTAAATCTAGAGTAAATAAGTGTCAATATTATAGCCATAATAAGAGTGAATCCTAAATCCCATAAAGAAAGAGGTTCTCTTCTTTCAAGCCCTCAACCACCCCCTGTTTTTGTGGTATGATCTGTAACGTGCAAATTTTCGGCAATTTTATGCTTGCAAAAATGGTTTCAAGAGGCAAAATAATTCTTCTTTCCTTTCCTTTCGTGGAACTGGAACTTACAAATGTTGAATGACGGGTAGGATCTCTGATCAACAGATAATATAGCTAATGAATCTAGGAATGTTGGGGAGTATAGATAACTTGACCAGATCAAGACCCTTTCACAGTAGAGGCAACCAAGCCAGAAGTTGACTACCCATCTTATGATTATGTTGATGGAGCACGAGGAGTTCTAGGTCCAACAACATCCCTTACGATTTGCTTAAAAAAAGAGCTTTTAAGAGCGCCTAGCCCATTCGATCGAGGGGAAGAAAAAAGCCAACAAGAACCATTCATCCCACTATGATATATATATTATATACTTGATAAGCTTGCCATAGAGTATATAGATACCTTCATACCTTGGATAGAGTAAATGGATGTATCGAACCAAAATAATTTCCTTCCTTGTCCGGGGAATCAAGGTCTTTTGTACCAAGAGGGGGTCTACTCACACTTGGCTCTATCCCACATCTCTTTGTGATCCTGCCCCAGGTACCGGTTTTACCTACTTAAATGTAAAGTTTGATGAATGGGGTGGGTGATAAAATGATGAAATGAAGCCTCCCCCCTATTAGGTTGACCTAGTTCAATCGACCTGAAATTGATTTCTGGAATCTGATTGTAAAATTTAGTGAAATGTAAGTTAAAATACTTCATTGTTTCACCTTTATTGTAAACAATATTATTATAATATTTTAGCAAATCCATTGGACTTTGAGGTTGTTCATATGTTGATTTAAACCAATAAGACAATTCATCCCAACTTGTAAATATCTTAGGTGGTAAATTGAAGAAATCGGTGACACCCTTTCCTTCCAAAGAATTAACAAATAGTATCATGCATGTATAATTTTGATTTGCTCCAATATTGTGACATGCATTGGAAAAAGAAACTAGATTCTCATTGGCTGAATTAGTGATCCAGATTATTTTGAGCACAAAATGAGAGAAGAGATATAATAAAGAAATATACTGAGATATTGCAAAAGATCCAATAATATAGCAAATATATACCAGATATATATAAAAAGAGGCACAAATATACAGTAATACACAATTTCTATTAATGAGTTAAATGTACATAACTATAAAATTACAGAGTGAAAGACTCACTAGAATGGTGGCATATTATTTCTGAGAAGAGATGTGACAGCTATGCTCATTCGCAAGAAGATGAGTACAATGAGGCTCAAAAATCCTTTTTAACATCAATGGAAAAACCATAAACATCCAAAAACCTAGCCCCTGAAAGATGAAAATCCAAAAGGTTTGCGGCCCCAATGTGGAGATGAAGCACCAAAATTCATGTGGGCCTTGATGGGGTAAGTTGGTACAACAACTTCCTGGGGTCAATACTTTTGCATACAATCTTCGTTTTAGGCGCATGATAGCCCGTTGGAAAGGTCTATTCGAGGAATACACATTATGTCATCACACTCTAAATTAGTCTACAGTGTGACTATGGAGAACTCCAAAAGTGTTGTTTAGGGCCTCAAAATAACCCTGGAAGCTTATGACTTGAAAATATAGGAAATAAATGCCAACGATGAAAATTCCATGTGAGCCATTTGAAATAGGTGGGTGGCCATCGATATCCATATGGATCAATAGTCCCCCCTTAGGAAGCAATGGTCTTCATTGCGTTGAGTTCCCATGGGAGATGGGAAAGCATTTGTTGAATATGAACCTTGGCGAGTTTCTTGCCTTGCTAGAGACATTGTGTTGCTTGGCTTGTGAAAGGTTGTCATGAACCTGATGTTGGAGGGGTTGGACCTTTTTAACCAATCTGACTACATGAGATGATTATGTGCAGAAGGAATATTTGTTCTTTGCTTCAATTTTGTCGACCTGCTTCTACTGGATAGAGGGGGCTTGAACCAAGGCCATATTGGTCATAGTGTCCTTCTTTTCACTTCCTGCCCGAATCACGAAGAAGATGAACTTTTTCATATGAGAGAAAAATTTGCTACACTTTTGTGTCAAAAGAGTAGTCAAAACTACCTTTGGTATCCTGTAGAGATGAGCCCCCAGAGTAACAATGACACTACGTGGTCGAGACTCATAAAAAACATGGTGCTTCCACATATATGGTTGGCCCAAAATAACATCACAGACATCCAACGAGACAACATCACACAATACCTCATCCTTGAAGGGCTTGATGCCATAGGATAGGTGGCATTGTTTTCTGACATGAAGATCTCGTCCCTAGCGAAGCCACCTGATGTTGTATGGTTTCGGGTGTGGTGTTGTTGGCAATTCCAAGTGTTTGATGACCTCTGCTGAGATGAGGTTTTTTGGGCTTCCACTATCAACAATGAAATGCAACTAGATCCCCCTCACCCACATCTGTGGATGGAAGAGTCGCTCCCCCTCTTCAGGATATACTGATGCTTTTGGTTATATTGTTGTGGTTGCAACAATTTCAATGGAGTCTGCATCGATGACTCCTTCCATTATTTTCTGAATCAGATTGTGAATCCGAGTTCATATATTTTTCCTTGATCTCGACCACCAATGACTGTTTTGAGCGACATTCATCGATGTTGTGTCAGGGGATTTTGTGGAAATCACACCACTTTCCAGTGTCATTCTTTGTCTTTCCCTTACCCTTCTTTTCATGTGGCTTGTACTGGTTTTCGAGAGGTTGTTTGTCAAGGCCATCTTTATCATACTTTGGTTGTTGTAGATTTGCAGACTTGAACTCCCATTTTTTCTGGTGCTTAAATTTCTGCTCAATTTTGACATCATATTGATAAGCATCTCCCAACGATGAGATGTCCAAAAACTCCATTTCAGTTTGGATGTACCTGTGTAGAGCCCCACGGTATTTCAAAACCAAATGCCACTCATAATATTTGATACCCAACTTGGTTTGAAAGGTATGGAAGATATTGGTGAACTTCGACACTAATTGACCCCTCTCTTGACGTAGTGTGGTCCATCTCATGTACTGGTCTTCATAGTTTCCAACAGGGTAATATTGTTCCTTGACAGCATCCGCAAAAGATTCCCAAGTGGGTTTGGCATCAAACATTCCAAACTCCTCTGTGGAAATTTTCTCAAAGTAAGTTTCCCACCAATGTTTGTCATGGGGGAGAGCCTTAAGGAGCGCGAAGATGATATTTTCCTTGTCATAAAAATTGTGCACAAAGAAATAACCTTCTAGCATATTTAACCATTTTTCCAGAGCATCTGCATCTATCTGACCTTCAAATACGAGAATATCAAAATTAACTTGTACCTTGAAACGAGTGGTGCCTCCAAAGTGGCTTCTTGATGAAGATGCATCTAATATTATCGGCATGCATCGAAGGATTTGGGAAAAATTTTCCATCATTTAGTCCCTTTGTCACGTGAGAGCTTGCTCCAACAACACATTAATAGAATCTTCTACTCCATCGTTTTTATTTTCTTCCACCATGGAGGGTTTCTTGGGAGTGTGAGAGAGATTTTACTCAAGAGAGACAAGCTTGAGAACCAACTTTCTATACTCGAACCTTTTCGGGGAAATGCATTAAAAAACAACGAAGAGAAGCCTTCTTTGATATCACCGATACAGATTATTTTGAGCACAAAATGAGAGCGAAGATATAATAAAGAAATATACCGAGATATTGTAAAAGATCCAATAATATAACATAGATATATCAAATATATATAACAAGAGGAACATATATACATTAATACACAATTTCTATTAATGAGTGAAATGTACAGAATTGTAAAATTGCAGAGTGAAATACTTGCTAGAATGGTGGTAGCTTATCTTTGAGAAGAGATGTAACGACTACACTCATTCACAAGAAGATGAGTACAATGAGGCTCGAAAGACATTTTTAACATAAATGGAAAAATTTTAAACATCCAAAAACCTAGCCCCTAAAAGATGAAAATCCAAAAGGTTTGTGGCCCCAATGTGGAGAGGAAGAACCAAATTCCAGTTGGGCCTGGTTGGTAAGGTGGGTAAAAAAACTTCCAGGGGCCGTAAATTTTGCATATGATATCCATTTTAGGTGCATGATAGCCTGTTGAAAAGGTCTGTTCGAGGAATACACATTATGCCATCACACTCTAGCTTCATCTATAGTGTGACTGTTTCGAGATCCAAAAATGTTTTTTAGGGCCTCAAAATGACCCCGAAAGTTTAGGACTCGAAAATCTAGGAAATAACTTCCAATGATGAAAATCACATGTGAACTAGTTGGAATAGGTGGGTGGCCACCGATATCCATCAGGGTCAATTAGTTCCATTGCCAGAGAATTTAGGCAAATGGTCTTTAAACTTTGGAAGAGGATCATGGCTAGAGCCAAATCTGAAGGAGAGGACACATGTCACGGGGTAACGTTTGCATCCTCTTCAAATTGGAATATACCATATTTTTTGGTAACCTTTGTGGGATTTGTGGTTGATTGGACATGATTATAGTGACTATACATGCTTATGATCAAGGAAGAAGATGAATCTTATGATGAAGTAGATCTGTTGGTACTACCAAATCCAACAGAAGAAGTCCTTGTAGATTATATGGGAGGAAAAGACATTGATACACTAGTTACCTAAGTCTCATAATCAAATAAATATCTTTGAATCATTGGCTAAAGATTCTCTAAGACTGCTTTTCTCCTTCCTCTCTCAAAGAAAAGATCAAATTCAGGGGGATGACCTTTTGTTTGTATTGATGAACGATATCGGGTGGTCATAAGACAACCTACTATTGACGAGATTCATTATGAGCCTACCTTTGAATGGATTCTCTTTGTTCTTGGATTTCAATATCACGAGTGATAATTTCCCAAGAATGTTCAAGTTATTAACAAGTGAGGGAAGTTTCTAAAACAAAATAAAAAAGACCTAAGGTGATACTTCTTTGATCATGAATAATAAACCTTATGTTTGGTTGTTGTGGGGTAGGAAAATTCATTAAATAAAAATAATATAAAAAGAAAATATAAAGAGAAGAACCATAGAGAAAAAATAACTCCCCAATATGGTCGCCAAATAAACGTTGATGGGAGGAATGGAAAAAATCCTCACTCAAGCATTTTTGAATCTCACTAGGCTACGTGATAAGATTATCACCCTGGGATTATAGCCTATCAAAAATATCAATCAGACATCAAGAAATATATTCTTGGACCTGAAGTTATTATAAAAATATGTATGCTTTATGTTTAATAAAATTCAAACTACAAGTGCATCATTGTAGTTTGGATCAATCCAAACTACAAGTGCATCATTGTCTTGACTCTACAAAACTAGCATTAATCAACACTGAAATAAATTAAGAACTTACAACTAAAACTAAACTAAGAAGAATGAATGACCTTGGAGCATGTCAATAATTGATGTTTTCTAGTCCTTTCTTTTCCACCTTTAGCATAACTCTGCTATCAACAAGATAACTTATCTCTAAATAAACTTAGAATGGATCGAATGAACATATATTCTCACTTGAAGCAAGAGAAAAACTTATCAGAAGAATTTCTCTCTATTTTCTCATGTCCACATTTGTCTTTCTCTCCTCCTTTTATGTATTGAAAAAGTAGTTTGAGTAGTTCAACCTCTTTTTGTTTTAAAAGTTAAATAAATTTAGTTAGGAGAGGACACATTAATTTTATAATATGTGTAAATAAATAATAAACAATAGGTGGGGTCCCACTAAATATTTGATCCTTTGTTTCCAACATTTCTCTTGTAACTCCAAAATTTAATTAAACACCATGCATATATCAACATCATAAAATATACCAAAAAGTAACCAACATAAACATGCCATGCCAACAAACAATTGTACCTCCCAAAAATATCATAGTGGCATGATATTAAATTTTTTTCAAAATAATAATATCACGTGTCTGTTGTCCAAAATATGCATCATATGTCAATGTAGAAATGTCATCATACAAACTTAGATAAATCAGAAATAATTTTTTTTTTTTTTGATATTGCCTCTTTTTGCTTGTACTTCTCTCTAAAAGAGTAGCCCTATGCTTAAGTAAGTCTTGTTCAACAAACTTATTTCCTGCTACTTTAGGCTGCATATCATTGAAAGTAATTTTTCTTCCATTACTTTCAACTTGGACTAAAGGTTGTTTTGACTGTATGGATGAGGACTCATATGACTTTCAACTTCGTCTAAAGGTTGTTTTAACTTAGCAACATTTTGTAGTTTTTGGGGACTTGGAAAGAATGGGCCATAGAAGAAGAAAATGCAACTTAAGGCATAGCTTATAGAGGAGGGGGTGGTGGTGGTAATGGGTTATCTATCCAATGGGCTATGCCAGAAGGAGGATTTGTGGGAATATTTTTCCAGCCATCATTTGTTGGCTATATAGGATGTTTGGGGAAATAAAAGATACTCGTATGAGGTTGCATGGGAGGAGCAAGAAGAGCTTGAGGTTATGGAAGTGCAAGGTGTCCAACACGATTAAGGTAGCCAATTTTCACCAGCTAATTGAACTCTTCAGAGTCAACATCAAAATGTATTGAGAAACTCATCTGCTTGTTTCTTCCCTTCTACCCCAAAACATTACCCACTCTTCCTCTTTGGCCACTGTTACCTTTGCTTGAAATGACTTAGTTATGTCTCTGAAGAAGATAAAGAAATCAAACATGTAAGGAAAAAATGAATGGGAATGAAGGAATAGATGGAAGCAAATACATAATCTGACAGACAACCTTCTCAATATTTTTCTTTAAAAATATGATATGTACACTCTACATAATTTTTTCATCTAGATAGTCAATTATTTCTCCAAACATGAGAAATGAATGAAAAACAAAATAATAAATGATAGGGGAAAGATGACAAAGGAGTTGTCATTTGTGAAAAATGTTATAAGATGACAGGAATGCATGAAGAATTCATGCTCATTATCTATAAACAATCAATCATTTCTATTCATAACCTGTATAATTCTCCATCTATGTAAATTTAATTCCAGAATATTCATAATGATTTTCCAAAACATTCTTATGTAGATTTTAACCTTGTACAATATTTACTGCAAACATATTTTCAATAAAAGAACAGAAAAGATACAATGGCAAATACACACATTACACAAAGATTTTTCCCCTGGAAACCCAAACCGAGAAAACCAACATATTCTATATTCATTCATACTCATACATTGTTTACAATACAATATACATCTAAGATCCAGTGGCATCCAAAACCCTAACCCAATGACCTGAATTAGTCAACAACCCTAATTCCCTAACTGAAAATATAAAACCATCGGAAAAAACCATGTGCTGAAAAATCGCCCAACAATGGACACGAAAAATGAGGCAAAAATGTGACACATTTCTCAAGGAAACAAAATTTCTCCTTGGCACTTCCCCTGAACCCCCACGTAGGGGGATTGTTGCCTCCCTCAAACCCCTCGCGTGCACGACGCAACATAGCAAACATTATAGTTTTCGTGCTAAGAATATAACACATACCCAACAATATGCCCATATTATTTCTTTTGTCAAAACTTCCCATTCAAACTATATAATGATATAAGTTTACAACATGAAAGCCAAATAATATACTGCCATATAATATCCTTTTGTCCAGAAACAATAAAGTCAATGTCATATAAGGGTCTTTCATTATAAACAAAACAAAGGCTTCTCTTAATCCATCATTTTAAATTACAAAAACAAGGGGACAATAATATGAAAATAACATGAATAATGGTTTGGGAAATATGAGAATAATGCCTGGAAAGTGATAAAAAAATGTGTGGGGTGATGTCCTATTTATGTATAAGATAAAATTCCATTTATACATTAAACCTTTAATCCTTTTCCACATATGTATTTTCTCTTTTTACTTGACCACTCAAACCTTAATACTTTGCAAACTTTAATAGTAGGTGATGAATTTTGAGTCAACAAAGATGTCATTATTGTCCCTCGAAACCTAGAATCTTTATTTAAGTCATAACTCTTAGGTTGTTCCTTTGGCCATATCCAAGGTCCAGAGACTCATACTTAATGTTCAAAACCTCATAATGTTGAATATCCCCATCCAAAGACCAAGGATACCCTAGAAAGGTCCTTTTTGGTCGTTCTACATGTCATTGTTGGCCCTAGATGCCTAAAAGCTTCCTTTAGGAATTGAGACTTGGGTTTCCTCTCCTAAACATGTCCAAGGACCCAATACCCATACATATATCCTACAGAAAGGTCCTATGTGGTGGTTCAAGTCCTTTTTCATATCCATTTAGCGCTAGAAGATACCTTTAGGTCATGAGGCTTGGCTTTCCTCCCCCAACCATGGTCAAGGTAATCATACTCATACCTAGCTCTCAAAATATTATAATGGTGCCCATATCCCAAATAAGAGGGAGATGATACTATCAAGACATTAGGTGAGGTGGTTTGAGGTGTTTTTCTTGGATTTGGATTCCTAGAAGCTTACTTTAGGTCCAAAGGATCGATTTTCCTCCCTCGACCATGTCTAACACCCTGCAACCCATACTTGGTGCTCAAAACCTTTTAATGGTGTCCATATTGCAACTTGAAGGATAAATACCCCACAAAGAGGTCATCTATGGTGGTTTGAGGACTCATTAATGGCTCTTGAGACCTGTAAGCTACTTTTTATGCCTAATGAACAAGTTTCATCTTCTAACCTTGGTCCAATTCTTGAGACTAATACCTACTTCTCCAAAAACCCTAACGGTGTCAATATTCCCATGGAGAGGCAAATGATACACTTGGAGGTCAAGTGTGTGGGTTTAAGGTGTTGTTATTGGCCTTGGATGCATGGAATATTCTATAAAGGCCTAAAGCATATGTTTCCTCCTACCACCATGTTGAGGAACACTTGACTCATAACTTGTGCTAACAAATTGTAATGTTGCACATAACTCCATTTGGAGGCCAAATATCCCCTTCAAAGGTCGTGCAAAGGTCATGTGTTTTTCTTGGGCCTTGATTCCTACAATATTCATTTATGTCCTAAGACCTGGGTTTTCGCCCCTAACTGTATCCAAGACCTTGAGACCCATACCTAGTTCTAAAAACTTCCTAATATCATTAATATCCCCACTTAGAGGGTAAGGATATGCTTAAAAGTTCATGTGTGGTGGATCAAGGTGTCATTCTTGAACCTTGATGCTTAGAATCTTCCTTTATGGTGTAAGACCTAGGTTTCCTCCTTGAAACATGTCTAGGGTTCAAATATTCATGCACCTAGTATAAAAAATCCCCTTATGGCATCCATGTCCCTTGTCAATGGAAGGGATATGTGGTGGTTCAAGTACTATAGGGTCCAATCACCATGTTTCCTCCCATGGCCATCTCAAGGGCCTCACTACTCATAACTAGTACTCAAAATATTATAACAATGCCCATATCCCTACTTGGAAGACAAGGATGCCCTTGGGATGTCCTATGTGGTAGTTTGAGTCATTTTTCTTTGCCTATATTTGTAGAAGCCTTATTTATAACCCGATACTTGGGACTCCTTTGCAAACCATTTCAAGGCCCTAATACTAATACCCAATGTTGAAATTTTCCTAATGTCAGTAATATGGACCCTTTCAAGGATATCATTGGTGTGGTGGTTTGAGGTGTTGGTTTGAGACCTTGATACCTATAAGCAAGCAACCTTCATGGTCTAGGGCCCATGTTTCCTTCCCTCACATTGTCAAGGACCCCAATACCCATACTTAATTCTGAAATCCTCCTAATGTCACTAATATCCCCACTGGGAGGTGAAGGATATACATTAAGAAAAAAATTTAGTCCCAATAGCATGTGTGCGTTATAGGAATGTACACAGACATGTGCTTTATAACACATGTTCCTTTCACTCAAATATTTTTGGGTGGGATTGACAAATTTAAAATATGTGTTTGTTGACTTAGTTGCTTCAAAGTTAATGATTTGGGCTACAAATACACCAAAACCTCCATTTTTATGAATAGTTCTCAATATCTCTATTTTTCATGTTATTTTTGTATCTAGGCTACACAAATCCATTTTGAATTAAACTTCACACATAGAGAGTCAACTACACATGTATAGACTCCACTATGTCGGTTTCAAATATAAGATTTAAAAAATATATATTGCTTATGATTTTTAATTTAATTTTGTCTAGACATATATTAAAATCTTAAAATACATATGTACATAATGAGATCTACAATTAAAAAAAAAAAAAAACATCATTAATTGAAGTTGAAACCAGATCAATGCTACAAAACTCTCACCAATTAATGGCTTGAGTTTTAAGCACAGCTCACCCGACTAACATTATTCATTTTATTATTACGTGTAAAGAAAGGTCGCCATTCTCCAAAACCTTTACCTTTATAGCAGCAGCTTTCGAAAAGAAAAACGGGCACTGTGCACCTAACCTTATTACTTTGAATTTGATTCCCCTTATTCTGCTTTCCACGTGGTGGAAACGTTAGGTTTGGTAACGCCGCCCTATTATTATCTTAAATGCCGTAATAAGGCAGTTCTTCAATCCAGTTTGTCCTCCTCGACAAGAGAGACGGCAGAATTGGAGCTTTGCTTTGCTGTATTTTGTATTTCTCCATTCCATTTCATTCAAGCAAGGAGTAGAAATGGTAGTCGGAGGCTTGTTCACTGTATTCAAATACACGACGTGAGGATTGGAACGTCGCGTGTTCGAATCCCGCAATCCCAACCCTGATTTGAAGATTTTCCTCTGGATGCGTTTATGGATAAATACAAGCAGCAGCAACAGCACGAATCGGATTTCAGGCGGGAAAGGCCAGTGGATGAGGGCAGAAGAAGAACAAAGTTAAGGAAGGAAAATGAAATAACAGAGAGCAACAACGACAACAGCAACGGCACAAAATCAAACTACGCATCCTCCTCTCTGCGCAAACAACCGCAACCCCATGGAGGAATAGGGGGAGGAGGATCCAGAATCCGATCGCTCCGGACGGGATTCGATCCCCAAACCAAAGAAACGCTATACAAAACCTCCGCAAGAAGCCCCAGTTTGGCGCCCCGGCGGTCCGTTAACGAAAAGAAGGCAGTCAATTGGCGGCTGGCCTGCTTTATGTCTAACGAGTATCTCACCCGCGGGACATTGCTGGGAAGACCGTGGCTGCCGCTGGATTCGAACCCCAAATGCCACCATGAAAATAACTATAAATCGAAGCTTAAGTCTGCCTCTCTTGAAAAGAACGACGATGAAATCAGACAAGAGAAAGAGAAGCTCTATCATACGTTCACAGATTTTCTCCGAGGGGACGATGTCTACCTTCCCGGCATTGTGAATCCTTCTCAGCTGGCGTCTTGGCTCGGATTAAACGCATAAACAACCATACATATATGCTTCCACCCTCTGCAGTCCGCCCTTTACAGATTGCAAGGACGGTGTTCCTATGTTCGAATCTTGGGCTGCTGCTGATGATGATGATGTATTTTTTTCATGAAAGTCATGGTTGCCGCTGCAGGAAGATCTTTCTTCATTGCAGGTTTTCTTTGGAATTATCCATTTTGTTTTGTAAGGTTTTCAGTGGAATTGCCCATTTTATTTTTTAGTGTCGTCGATAGGGATGTGCGATGTGCGTACTAAATCCCGACGGCAATCAGATAAAATTTCTACTGATTGAATTTGTGGTTGAAGCGGGCATTGGATCCGTGTAGTTACAGGAATAATGCGGGTAAAACCTTTGAATTTTACGATCATCGCATTTGCAGTAACCTAATCTTGTTTATTTCCTTGTAAAAAGTGGCATACCACTTTTACTTTCATCTTTCTTTCTACTGTTTTCTAATGGATAATGTTTTCTCTCCCTTACCTTTACTTTCATCATTTTTTATTTTTTTTCCCTCTCTCCCTTACTTTTTTTTGTGAGTGCTTTCATACAAAATTAATTTGGCCAAATAATTCCATTACAATGGATTTGTATTCTATTCCCATATTTTTGTTATTTCCAAGTCTATCACACAATTGAGAACTAAAAAGCATTATTATGATTAATCTTTCAAATATTGCAAAATAATTTATAAATTATAAGTAATAAAACGCATTTTACACTTTTAAAATGGAACATTGTCATGCATTCCCTGTCTACATGTTTTTAAATTACACATTCTTCTTCACAATACAGGTGTTAATGAAATCTATAGATACATGTTTTTGAATTATACAGGCTTGGATGTGAACTTCACAATACAGTTGTTGATGAAGTCATTTCAACGATAATTACCAAATTCAACCGACAATTTAGTACATAAATTTGAAATTTTGGTTCGTCGGACAAATTGTTCAGTTTGATTAGGTTCACTGGTTCCATCTAATTTCAAAATCCAGCCACTCCAATTACTGAACCATCACGATATTACGTCTCACTGAGTTTTCTATCTTGGGACCTCTCGGTTATAGCCGTAGGCTTTCAGGGTGGCTGGCTGGTCCAGGGCATCGTGGGTTCAAGCCTTGGCGGTTTTTATGGATGCATCCCGACAGTTTTCCTATCTCAAATAGAGTGGATAGGTTCAAGCCTTGAACAGGCTTTTCTGGCATATTTCACATACAGTGGATTATAGTTTTCCTGGGAAATGATAGAGGCCATTAATATGAACGAACACACCTTCCAGTAATTTTCCGTGAAATCGGGATTCCTCCGTCTGCAGTGTACACAATTGATGGTTGGGAGATCGATGCACACAACTGTGTCGACCTGTTTTTCAGCGGCTGATAAAAGAAACAGCTGGGTTTCCAACCTCCGACACCCTGTTGTTGGACATTGTGATTGCTGATTCAGACCATTTAACGCTTAGATGTTTGTTGGAGTAGTTGGCTCTTCTCTGCGTCGTGAAACATCTGAATTACTACTCGTCCTGGTTGCTGTAGTTGGCTATTTCCTTATCCCACGCCGGATTTCAGCCGCTATCGTTGGAGCACCTTTCTTAATTCAATAAAGCAAAGTTTGAGGTACTTTTCATGCAGAGTGGTGCATTTTAAGTCTTGGAATGATATTTCCGCTATACTAATGGCATATAAAAGAAGAGAAGCTAATTTGCCACTAAAAGGATTTTATTTTTAGGCAAAGGTTGATAATGAATTTAGTTAAAATGCCAGACAGGATTAGAGTATATATAATCGATGTTTTTATTCATGGTAGAATTTTGATTCTAG
>JZKD02S1667505.1:32906-50102 GCA_000966675.3 Picea glauca
CTAACATCTATACTATTGAAATCAACTACTAACACTAATCTATAAGGATGTTGACCTTTGTTGGGCGGTGGGCCCTTGCCGCTTCAACAGGTCAGCGACTGGAGTCTACAGTAAGCTTTTTTTCAATCCACGCATTCCTCTTACTCAAATTTCAAAACATAGAATTAAACTATGCTAACAACTCAACTCACATTCATTCATAAATGATCAAGACCTAGAAATAAATGAAATCCTTCTATTAAAATTCAACTCAAAATCTGTTTTGTAATATGTAACATTGCTTCACATACTGTGTTATGCTAACTCTCTACTACCTCCACCATCCTTATCATGACTATTTAAAGTCTTAGTCGTGAAACACAAGGAGGTGAAATCTTTAGCAAATCAGTCAATTGTCAAATTTATATATTCGGTTACATATTTTAAGCTTCATCCTCATGACATGAAGTGTATGAGGATGAAGCAATAAACAAACTAGATTAACATAACATTGTTAGAGCTTTGATGATTCAACAAACATCCAACAATTATCTTTGGTATGATCTGGAGATATACTTGGTATATTTTGCTTCCTATATTGGTACTGGATCATGACAAGTGAGATTCAGTAAATGGTATCGGATCTGAACAGTATGCAAGTGGTTGGTACCGGACTAGAATAGTATGTGGGCATTGGTATCGGATCGTGACAATGTATGGTTCGGTACCGGATCTGAATGGAAGGTGCACTTGGTACCAGATTCAGACTGTGGCAATCTGGCGCATAAGTACCGGATGGCTGAGCTGATACAGAAATGTTGGACTCATCTATAGTTCAAAGGTTACACATGGAAAATTAAAACACTAGTACATGAAACATTTAGTCTCCTAGCTCAATAAACCACAAAAATGCATGAATTAATTATACTTTACCTTATGACCTCATCAATGGCTAATGGTAGTGTTCTTTGTCATTTATCCAAGCTTAGGTAAGCCAAAAAGGTATATATGAGGAGTATAATAGGGTAGTGGGGATGTCAATTTAGAGGCTCAACATTCCCCAATGCCAAAACCATTGCATGTCCTCATGCAACTGAAACAAACCCAAAATTTTTCAAAATTTGAGACTCCATTCTTTACTTCTGTGGATCAATGATGTTGATGGTTGAGGCTTCTGCTTTCAGCTCCCTTTTTATTACCCTAATTTATTTTAAGAGTCTTATTACCTTCTTGAGATTATTAGAAGTCTCTTCATGGTCATCTTGAAGTTGCTGGTTGGTTGCCTTCAGTTGCTCATATTCCTTTTTGATATACTTGTCCAATAGTTGGTATTCCTTCACTTCTTGTTTGAGTTCCTGGTTTTGTTTTTGCAGCTCCCCAATCTTTTTCTTCATCTGTGCTTTTATTAAGGTCCTTGTTGACTCCATTATTTCTGGATGGATGTATTCTCTTTCATCCACTTCCTCCCTCATCCTACATAAATTAATAGTGACTTGTTCCTCAGTCAAGCTAGGGATGTCATTCTGGACTGATAGGTCTTCAGAAGGGGAGGTAAGATCTATTGGATCTTCATGTGTATGAGGACTGACAACTTCTTTTCCTTTCTTTGCCATGCTCCTTGTGGTTCTTTTACAAGGGGGTACTGGATCAGGGGTGCTCACAGGCTTCCTTTTCTTCTTTTATGTTTGTGGAATGGTTACAGGGGATTGTTCTATAGATTGTTCACTTTTATTTTTTGAGCTATTCTTCTCTTTCCTCACAGTTTTTTTTCTTATGACCCTTCTCCTCAAGTGCTACTATTGAAGTCTCCTCTACTAATTTGGTTTTACCTTTTGATTATTGACTTTTAAAAATCTTATTGACTATGGAAGAGGGCCCTGCTTGTTTACTAGCTTTATTGTTTTGGCTCACTATTATGGATGATGATGGAGTTACCTTATCTTTCTTGCCCTTTTTCTTTTGAGGTTCCTTATCATTCTTTGGAGCAAGTTGGGCTTCCTCTACAGTTTTGTTTTCTATGGGAAGTTTTTGAGTGATGAGAATTTTCTAGCTAATCATTTGCTTCCTGATTTCATGTATAACTAACATCTTAATAAGACCTTGATGGTAAATGCTAGTCTTCTCAGTTTTCGATAGGGATTTGACACCTCTTTCCATCTTGTTCAGAATCATCCATAAAAAATATGGGAAATCAATTTCAGGGCCTCCTTCAAAGTGTAATAGAATCCTAAGATGATATATGAAGGTTACAACATACATGCCCTCACAAGTGAGGAATCGTTGAAGACTATCAAGCATTGGATGATATTCTTCCTTGATATAGTTCCTAGGAATCCCCTTTTTCCAATCAGGGTGTTGATGGTCTTCTTTCAAAAATCGTTGGCACATTTCCTTGTTGATTCCTACTCCTTTGAAATAGTTGGCTCCTCTATTAGGTAATCCTATGGCTTCCCTTAAGGTTACTTCATTGATTGTTAGCTACAGATTTCCTATGTGCGCAATCTCTCCATCGTAACCCTGAATAAATGCGTGAGATACCTTCTCATGATAGCCTATGAATTTCTCCAAAAATGGCATCCATCCCGCTCTAGCATACTTCTCTTTGCACAGCTGGAACTCCTCGGTCTCTCTATAAATCTGGAAGACCAGTTCATGTCTACTTACAACCATCTTTATACAATGTGAGAAACAAAATTAGGTTGTAGCGCAAGGATTTAGTCAGCTTATGAGTGTAAGGGTTTGGTACCGGAGATCGTAGGGAGAAGTAAGCTCAGAATTGGAGAAAGGTTGGTAATGACAAAAGATATGGTGATGGTGTCGCTAATTCGGATGGTGATTTTAAGTAAATATTCCGCAAAGGAAAATTAAGACAAGATGAGGCTCATCTGGATGGATTCACCACCCAGATAAGCCAATTCATTTCTTCCCGTTAGTGCAATGATGGGGACAAAACGTTAGGTGTTGAAGCATCATTTTTGTTTTGGATAGGTGATTGGACTTCCGAGCGGTGAATTTGATGTTGAATCGTGGCTCATGACACGAGATATGTTCGTGATTTCTTAAGGATGAAGCACATTCGTGGCTCATCATTACTAGACATGCTCCATATTCACTCTTTTGATGTGATTTTACCTTCAATCATTTTCAAGTGCTTATG
Source organism: Picea glauca (assembly GCA_000966675.3). Classification (NCBI taxonomy): domain Eukaryota; kingdom Viridiplantae; phylum Streptophyta; class Pinopsida; order Pinales; family Pinaceae; genus Picea; species Picea glauca. Next base: position 36,043 of record JZKD02S1667505.1, read on the forward strand.
TGATGAGGGGATTGATTAAGGTTAGGCATATGGGTATGAGGGAAGTGATAGTTAGGTGCATGGTTTTAATATTAAGGTCATAAGATCTAGTATACGTTTTCATACCTCTTGTAGTTTTATAAGCAAAGAAAAATAAATAATACCATGTTACCTTTGTTTTTACCATTGTATAATCAATACCCATAGCATATGTGACTTCCTTTGTATTTGAAGCTTGTGGATTGTCAGAGTTCATCTTTTTAGGCTGGATTTTTTGGAAGCTTGGTACCAAAATTTCTTGTACTTCATGAGACTTCTTTATTCTGTGCTTGTCTTCTTTTGTGTCTGGTTCTGTAGTGTTGTAGGGTGAACCTGTTGGTTTCTAAGGATGAGGTGTGAGTCTAAAAAAGTGTTCTGAAAATATCTCTTTGACCCTCCCCCATGCCGAGGATGTTGCATATCCTTATGCAAGAAGATCTAACATCCTGTATCATAATGGAAGAAAAATGATAAGAGAAAAGAAACCAAATCAAATTCCAAAAGTACATTTATCACCTAGCATATGATCACATGCCTAACAATTTTGAAATTTCTTTTCTTTTGATGACTTATTGACAAGGGTAGCATTCAATAGTGAAGACAAGGAGGTGTTTATATTTTTTTCGAAAGAACAGATCCAACCTAACTTGATTTAGATATTTACTATCATTAGATGTTATGGATAAATTTCACAGTATAAGTATATGAGACTCCCTAGTTAGGGCTCCACTCTTAAGAAGTTTCCTTCTTAGGTAATGTAGGCTTTAGATGTTAGATCAGTAAGGTTGACTTAGGGTAATTCTCAAATGGACATTTGCTTGTAATAATTATCTTTGTTTATTAATCGGGAGTTGTATCTCATAAATGTTAACAATGAGCTTTGCTTGTAGTGTTCATATTTTAGATGACAAAAGTGAATTTTTCAACCAAACAAGTATAGATGAGACATTTCTCAACCAGAACCCACTACCAACAAGCCTGTTCAGTACTCTGGTGGGGTAGTTGTGATAATTCGTGAGAAACATCCCTTCCCCAGGTAGAATGCCCCATTGTCAACAGGCATGTTCAGTACCCTGATGGGTTTGCCTAGTCATACCACAGACCGGTACCCGTTGCCAGCAGACCTGTTCAGTATCCTGGCGGGTTATTCTCTTAAACCCTTTTTCCATCAGAGGCTTCTTGCCCATAGTCACCTATTTCGATTTTTATTAAAGAGTGTTTTTGCATGGTGAAAGGGGAGGCTCGTCTGAAAACCTTTTTATAGGCTGGGATGGTATTGGGTTGGAAGGTATATTCTCTTATTTGGATGTCTTTAAAGATTTGTCTAAAGGAAAAATAATCTTATGTATTGCACATTAGATCCAGATGTATAATTTTGTCTGAGTTTGTCCATAAGAGAATGAACTAAAGTTACCTTAGGGTACTAATACATCCTCTTCCATAAAAGTTTTCCTAGTGTGCCCATGACAGAGAGTATTCATATACTCATATGTTACTCTTTAGAAAAGATAATCCAATGAATACTATTGAGGTCTAGTTAGGGTGAGATAGTTACTTGTAGGCTAATATAGTTTTTATCCCTTTAATCATGTTGAAATACTAGATAAAGGCAACCTCAAGACTTTGAAGAAGATTAAGCATGGTTCTTTTAACAATCATAGGTAAATATTATGTCTTCTTTGTCAACCAAAAGAAATTAAAATACTTCCTTTTAGCTAGAAATAGAACCAAAAGAAATTAAAAATTCTTCCTTTTAGCTAGCAACAGAACCAAAAGAAATTCTTCCTTTTAGCTAGAAACAGAACCAAAAGAAATTAAATATGCTTCCCTTTAGTCAGCAACAGAGCCAAAAGAAATTATTTCTTCATAAGTTTTTCCATTTGATGTTGCATTCGGCTTCCTAGTTCCAGCTTAAGTGGTTGTTGCATGGCTTCATACTTCATATTAGTTGACATATTATTTTGAAATATGTGTAGCATTCCTTGTCAATTAGGTGATGTGTCCTGATAGTACTGTATAAGGACAAAATTCTAGTACTGGACCAGCATATGACTGTTGGTATCGGACCATAATAGGATTTATGGTACCGAAGCAGAACAAAGTATTGTTGACGCCTAGAAACTGATGTTTAGAAAGTTCTTTGAAGGATCAAATAAATTATAGAAATCTACTTACAAAGATAAAATGCGAAAGTAAAACAAAAGGAGGTAAGTTACCTTCAGCTTATTAACAAAACACAATCCACACCTATGTACAAAGTTTTTTTTAAAAGTAAATCAATCAATCATTGTGGATCAGTAGGAAGGTCTTCTTCCTTACTGATCACCTGCATATCTGAATTTTGTAGTATACAAGTCAAAAATTCCTCTTTTGATAGGGGTTTGTTATAAATTCTCAATCGGTGACCATTCACAAGTAGTGGTGTTTTTTGTTCATCAATTGTCTTTATCCTGATTGAACCATTGTCATAGACAATGTCAATTTCGTAAGGTCCCATCCAACAAGTAGTTAACTTACCTTTGAAGTTCTTGAATCTATTGTCATACAATAAGGCCCAATCTCCTTGTTGAAATTTTTTCTTTTTGAGATACTTGTCATGCCATTTTGTTCTCTGCTCTTGAATGAGGATGGTTCTTTGAAGTGCTTCCTGCCTGATTTCATCCAACTCATTAAGATGCAAGAGTGTTTGTTGTTGGGCTTCATCCAAGTTCATGCCAACTTGTATTGTAGTCCTAAAGGTTTTGATCTGGAATTCTATGGGGAGAAGTACCTACTTCCCATACACCAACTCGTAAGGTGTATGTCCTGTTGTATTCCTCCAAGTGATTCTATAATCCCATAAGGCTTCTAGTAATCTGTCAGCCCAGTCCTTGTGGTGTAGCTATATTGTTTTGGTAAGAATGGACTCAATAACTTTGTTGGTAGATTCTACTTGTCCATTTGCCTGTGATGGTAGGGTGTAGATTTCCTATGTTTAATTTGGTACTGTTCTGTAACATATTTGACTAGATTAGAGGTAAATTGAGTTCCCTTATCAGTCACAATTTCTCGAGGTACACCAAATCTAGTAAAGATGTCATTAAAAAGGAAATCTACCATTGATTGTTCACTTGCAGCTGGTAAATCTTTTTCTTCAACCCACTTAGTCACATATTCAGTACATACAAGTATGTACTTTTTCTTTTTAGATGCAGGGTTAATGGGCCATACAAAATCTAATGCCCATTTCTCAAAAGGCTCAATGACTACTTGGGCTTGAAGTGGCATTTGGTCTCTTGCAGTAGGCTTACCCATTCATTGGCATTCATCACAATTGGATACATAGGTTTTAGCATCTTTGAAAATATGAAGCCAATAATAACCAGATTGCAGAACTTTATAAGTGGTCCTCTTGTTTGTGAAGTGTCCTCCACAAGGACCATCATGGCAGGCTTGCAAAATATCATGAATTTCATCTTCCCTTACACATCTCCTGATTACCAAATCTGGTCCTTTTTTGTAGAGATGATCATCGTGCCACGTGTAGTTTTCACTTAGCTGAATTACTTTATGTTTTTCTCTAGGAGAAAATTTATGAGGCATCTTCCTTGTCACAAGATAGTTACCTACATCTGCATACCAAGGAGTGAATGTAGAAATAGCAACCAAATTTTCATCAGGAAAGTTATCTTCTACTAGTGTGTTATCTCCCAGATGAATCATTCTAGATAAGAAATCAGCCACAAGATTATCCTTACCAGGTCTATCAATAATGTTGATATTGAACTCTTGTAATAATAACAACCATCTTGTAATTCTAGGATTTGTTACAGGTTTGTTCATTAAGAATTTGATGGTTGAATGATCAGTGTGTACAAAAACTTGATATCCTGTAATATAGTGTCTAAATTTATTAATAGCATGGACCACAACTAGCAATTATTTTTCTGTGACCATATAATTAACTTCAGCTGGAGACAGGTTTTTACTAACAAAGTAAATAGCATAAGGCATTTGATTTTCCCTTTGTCCAAGAACTGCCCCAAGGGTTGTGTCTGAGGCATCGGTACAGATATGAAAAGGAAGGGACCAAGTTGGTCCTCTTAATACAGGGGTAGTTGACAATTTTTGTTTTAGAATATCAAAAGATATTTAGCATTCATCATCCCAATTAAATTTGGCTTCTCTAGATAATAATTTGAATAAAGGAGTAGCTAGGCTTGTAAAATTTGGAATGAATCTTCTATAGTAGCCAGCATGCCCTAAAAAGCTGCGAACTTCCTTTTGTGAGGAAGGTATTTTGATTTGTGTGAAAATATGAATCTTTGTCGGATCAACTCTCATTCCAGATTCAGAGATGTGATGTCCCAAAACAATACCTTCAGTGAGCATCATCTTTGACTTTTCATTACTTAGGAAAAGATTAGTTTGCTTACACCTAATCAAGACTTTTTCTAGACTGGTCAAAGCTTCCTGGAAGTATTTTCCATGGACTATAAAGTCATCCATGTAGAATTCCATGCAATCATTGGTGAAGTTAGAGAAAATGGCTAGGACTACCCTTTGAAAAGTGGTTGGGGCATTGAAAAGTCCAAAAGGAAGAACCCTATAAGCATAGGTTCCCCATGGGCAGGTGAAAGTGTTCTTCTCCTGGTCTTCAGGTGCTATTTTTATTTGGTTATAACCACCTATCCCATCTAGGAACGAAAAATACTTCTTTACAGACAAGGTATCCAACACTTGATCAATAAATGGTAAGGGAAAATAATCCATATGGGTGGCTTTGTTCAACTCCCTGAAGTCTACACATATTCTCCACTTACCATTTTTCTTGGGAACTATGACAAGTGGAGACACCCATTGACTATTTGAAATGGGGTATATGAGATTGTCTTGAAGGAGTTTTTGCAATTCCTCTTTTACAATATCTTTAAGGGTTGGATTCATCCTTCGTTGAGGCTGTCTAACTGGTCTGATTTGGTCATTAGTGTAGATATGATGTGTGCATGTGTCAAGGTGAATGCCTTTCATGTCTGCATAATCCCATGCAAAGGAATCAAATTATGTTTGGAGCATTTCAATTACTTGTGTCTTTTGTTCTGGTTCCAAACTAGATTTGATATACAAAGGTTTTCCTGGGCTAATCTCAACAAGTTCAGTACTTTCTTCCTTCTCTGAGGGATTTGGTGATAAAGTATATAATTGAGTGATATCAGGGTACCAAGTTTGTTGAAATGCGGAAGTGAAAATGTGTGACAACTCTACAAAATACCTTGGGTATTCAATACAATTTGTATCAGCCAAAAATAAACTTAAGACTTGTTCATCTGATTGTTCTTGCATTCCTTTTACTTGTTCAAGTGTTAACAGGGGTCTGATGCAATCTTCTTCTCCATAAGGGTTTTTTAACCAAATAGGTATCTCCTGTGTCGGTTGGGAAGGAGGGAAGAGGACAATATTTTGGCTATGTGTACCATTGGATATATTCATCTCAATAGACCAACAATTGATAAAGGCATCTGATGTGGCCAGCCAAAGACGGCCAAGGACCACAGGGTGTCCTAGTTTAGAGGATGATTTAGAATAGATGACTAGAAAGTCTATTGGATATTCCCATGAAGCTAGAGTGACGGTGACATCATCTAGACTTCCTGCAGGGCTAATGACTCGCTTATCTGCCAACTCTATCATGGTTTGGGTTGGTCTTAACTGGTTGATTAGGAGATTTTTCATAGTCTCAAAAGGCATTACATTAATTGTTTCACCCAAATCAATGAGTGTTTTTGGCAAAAGAAATACCATTAATTTCAACAGTGACTACTGGGTTCCCAAGGTCATTATATTTGTATGGAATTTTAGAAATAAATTAAAATAATTTCCCCACCACCTGAACAAGGGGAGGTTCCTTCTTATTCCTTCCTGGTTTCTTAAGGAAAATATCCCTTATGATTTTTTCATATATGGGGATATCCTTAATGGCTTGCAGCAGAGGTATTTTTATACATACATTTCGTAATTCATCCTCTATATTTTTGTGCAAGGGTGGGTCAGGTTTCTTCACTAATAATCTTTCGAGGTATGGTGGAAGATTAACTTGTTGAGGTAGTTGTATAGACTGAGAAGTGATTGGAATAGGAGGGGAAGTCTCTTCTTCTGTAGAGGTGGTTTGAGTGTTTTCTTCCTCGGAATGATTATCATTTTCTTCTTGAATTATTACTACAGGATTTAATTGATTTGCAGCTTTCCCTGATCGTAGTTGAATTTCATAGGTGGGAAAGATTTGAAATTATGTATTCTGCACAGGGTGGGTGGGTCAATTATTGGGGTTAGGGATTAGCTGGGCAGGGATTGTTGTTGGTCTCGGAGGGTTGTGGGCATCTTGGTTTTGTGGCTGTTGATTGGCATTTATAGGTACTTGTTGTTGTTGGTTAGGGTTCAAGGGGGTTGTAAATTGTTGTTGTATAAGAGGTGGGAGTAAATATTGCATCTGTGGTGGGTTAAATCCAAGTAGTAATTGGGAAATGTTTGCAGGATACTGTGGATATGTTGGGTAAGAGGGATTCCCATACACAGGCCCCCTTCAACCTTGTTTCCAAGGTTGAGTTTGAGCTTGTTGAGGTGTCCATTGTGGATGGGTCATTGGGGGAGGACCCCATTGTTGTTGTTGATACTATGCATTAGGATCATAAAATGCATTGGGGTTTTGTGCTCTCCAACGTCTTCTGGAAGGGTATGATTGTTCTTGTGAGACTCCTCCTCCTGTATACATGGCTTGTAATTCAAGCAAAGTTGGACACTCATATGTGGGGTTCTCTAGTGTAAACAGGCCACAGATTTCTATGACATTTAATGGACATTCTTTCTCACCATGCTTATTTTGGCATCTAGGATAGAAGATTGCTAAAACAATCTCTTCTTGTTGTTTCTTTTTCAGTTTTAGGGTATCTAACTGGTTACTAATTATGATAAAGATGTTTGTTTTAAAGTTCTCTAATAAGTTTCTTAACTCAATTCTAGTGACATTTCCTGAGCTTTGTCTTGTATTTCTACTAAAAGAATCTCTTGGTGCTTTTCCTATTTTAGCTTGTCCTCTTGAGTATCTTCTACAGTAATTTGCAATCTCTGCAAAAGGATTTTGGTGCACATCTCCTGAACTTAACAAATTTAAACTTCTATGTAGTCATCTCTAATACCCTTCAAAAATATGTTTCTTACTACAGCTGGGTTTGTGGTGAATAATTTTGATTTATGGTAGTTATATAAGAACCTTTCTAAGTAGTCTTCAGGGCTTTCATCTTTTGTTTGTTGCATTTTAAAAATGTCATTTTTAGCATTACCCTTACAATAGTCTTGGTATCTCCGTAAAAATGTGTCGTTCATCTAATCCCAAGAGATGATTGTATTTTCTCCTAAGCTCATGAACCATCTTAAGGTTGAATCCTTCATTGTAGCAGGAAAGAGCTTAATTTTTTGGGCATTGTCTGAGGAGTTATAGCTTCTACATGATATGTCAAACTCGAATAAGAATAATTCTGGATCTTCAGTTGACATACCTCTAAAAGTGGGTAACGATGATAGTGGGATGTTTTTCATGCTGATGTTTCTAGAAATATCCAAGATTGGAAACCGAAAGGTCTCAGTCTCAGTGGTTGCATTTCCTTCTTCTTCTGCCATTCCACTGATAGATGGTTTAAAAATTGGATTTTGTGTGTCTCTTGAACGTTCAGCAGATTCACGTTCTGCCCGCCCCAATGTTGATTCTTCCATTTTAGGTTCTTCTTCTGGAGCCTCGCTAGCTCCCATTGAACTTTCTCCAGGTGGAATTTTTCCTGCACCAGTGTCAGTTGGATTAGTGGGGGGGGTTGTTTTTGAATCTTTAGAGCTTACAAATCTACCCTTATTATCTCTATATCTATGCATAAAATGGAAATTTGATTCTTAACTTAATTGAAATCCTAATTCTATCTAGAAGGTAAGAAGGAAACCTGGCTTCGGAGAACCCCACTCTAGTGGTCGTGTGGCTCTTCACTCATATCTTAAACGTTTTATCCTCCTCCCTCAAGCAACCTTTAAAATCATTCAAAAAATATGCAAACAATCTAAGCTAAAAATCACTTCGTAACATGTGCAACTCCCTGGCAACGGCGCCAAAATGTTGTGCTACTTATATGTTTAGTATAATGCACTCATTAATTATCAATCCGAGATTTGTAATCAACAAAGTTGCAAGACACAATTAAGAAAGGTAATTCTAATGTCATGAGTATAGAACTATTCTAGATTATGCATGTTGAAAAAAAAAAAAATAGCACATGAAAACACACTTTGGTTGTCTTTAACAGAGAGGTTATCTACTCCATTAAGGCACATGCAAGTATGAGATGGAGTTCTTTGATAGATCAAATCTGCTATCTGACCCACGAAGATAACTATGCAATCATGCTTCTGAAAGGGAAATCACACATCAATCATCGAGACATAGTATGGGTAGTTCAATAGTCAATATACTGAGTATGTTGTGATCCACAATGTGTCGTTGTAAACTTCACTAGTTCTCCATAAATTATGTCTGACTACTGCTTCCAACATTCATGTCCATAAAACAAAATCAAATTCATAAAAATAGAAACAGAGCATATGCAAAATAGAGTAAGTAAAGATCTCTAAACAATCAAAACCTAAACTGAACTATACTGTTATCCTCTAAAAGGGTCAAATCTTCAGCTACTCTAACATCTATACTATTGAAATCAACTACTAACACTAATCTATAAGGATGTTGACCTTTGTTGGGTGGTGGTCCCTTTCCGCTTCAACAGGTCAACAACTAGAGTCTATAGTAAGCTTTCTTTCAATCCACGCATTCCTCTTACTCAAATTTCAAAACATAGAATTAAACTATGCTAACAACTCAACTCACATTCATTCATAAATGATCAAGACCTAGAAATAAATGACACACTTCTATTAAACTTCAACTCAAAATTTGTTCTACAATATGTAACACTGCTTCACATATTGTGTTATGCTAACTCTCTACTACCTCCACCATCCTTGTCATGACTATTTAAAGTCTTAGTCGTGAAACACAAGGAGGTGAAATCTTTAGCAAATCAGTCAATTGTCAAATTTATATATTCGGTTACATATTTTAAACTTCATCCTCATGACACGAAGTGTATGAGGATGAAGCAATAAACAAAATAGCTTAACATAACATTGCTAGAGCTTTGATGATTCAAAAAACATCCAACAATTATCTTTGGTATGATCTGGAGCTATACTTGGTATATTATGCTTCCTATATTGGTACCGGATCGTGACAGGTGAGATTCGGTAAATGGTACCAGATCTGAACAGTATGCAAGTGGTTGGTACCAGACTAGAATAGTTTGCGGCCTTTGGTACCGGATCGTGATAGTGGATGGTTCGATACCATATCTTAATGGAAGGTGCACTTGGTACCAGATTCGGACAGTGGCAATCTGGCACATAAGTACCGGATGGTTGAGCTGATACAAAAATGTTGGACTCATCTAGAGGTCAAAGGTTACACATGGAAAATTAAAACATTAGTACATGAAACATTTAGTCTCCTAGCTCAATAAACCACAAAAATTCATGAATTAATTATACTTTATCTTATGACCTCATCAATGGCTAATGGTAGTGTTCTTTGTCATTTATCCAAGATTAGGTAAGCCAAAAACGTATAGATGAGGAGTATAATAGGGTAGTGGGGATGTCAATTTAGAGGCTCAATAGTCCATTCATCCTCTTCTTGCTCCAAAGGGAGGCTAGTAGCCTCCTTAAATACTTTTTGTCTCACCATCTGTAGTGCTTGATCTACAGAAGGAAATTCACTGTCAAACAAAAAGGTGGTTATAAAATTTTGGATCATACCTTCCCATTCTGAAGTGACAAGGCGCAGCTCTGCTTGAAGGTACCAGTTAATCAGGGTGGTATCCAGCGTATTAACGAATCTGTGTACCCATTTTTCTCTAGGAATGTCACTCGAGGCCTCTTCACAGCTTCGTACATGGTCCTTTGGGCAGCTTCGACCTGTGTATCTTGCTTCGCAGCTTCCTACTTGTGTTGAAAACCACGTTTTCATCAAAGTTTGGCATTGTGTCCAGTTTGTAATATTGCTTTTATGTGTCCCCCACCATATTGTTGGTGTGGCTTTCATGGCCTCATCCATTTCCAATAGCCTCTGTTTTGTTGGTACACTTGTCTCAAATTATGATAAGAAGTTCCCTAAGGGGTTCATCCCATCAAATGTGGGTAGATTACTCATTATTGTGCCAATCCAGTGAACTTTCTGGTTAGCCTAGCACATCTTCTTGTAGATACTTTGTGCATCTGGTTCTTCCAGTTCTCCAACACTTCTTCTGATTCGGATGAACATGTGTTGTCACTTCTCCAGCTCAGATTCCCATCAGTTGTAGGGTTGATATAATCTTGTTGTCTGGCTGTTAATTTGTAGATGTTTTCCAGTTCAAATGCATGGTCCTTTTGTCTGATAGGTTTTGTGTATCGTGGACCCTCATCTGGATCTAAAGGTGCAATGAACATAAGGCCATCTTTCTCAAATGTCATGTGTCTTTTCTTTAGATCAACAACAATGGAATTTTCGAAGGCCCAATCTATTCATAATAATGCAAGGTAAGGGAAGCTATCATCAACAATTTCAATTACCTCAAAATATGCAAAGGTTCTTACTCCATAGATGTCCACTAGGACATTCTCTAATCGTCCAAATGGGCTGACATCTTGCTGATTAGCCATGTGAAGTCTGATAGGGGAATATATCAGCTTGGGTTTTCCCATCAGTGCCCAAGTTTGCTTCGTCATGAAATTGACCTCTGACCCTAAGTCGAGGACCACATACTCTATCTCATACTCTCCTATCATGGCATTCAAGTGTAATTCTTTATTTTTCCTTCTCCTTTTTCCAATTTGGTGCACTTCTCTATTCAGTAAGGGATCTATTTTTCCTATTTCATACTACTTGATTAAATCTTGTAATTATTGTATATCTCCTTTATCTTGAATCAACTTAACACAAGTGTACAAGAATTCCATGAGTTTGCTTACCTCTTTCCCTTCTGTTGGTGATGCAGATGGATCAAACGCCTAAGGCATGCCATATTCTTTGATTTCTGGTTGTCTCTTTGATGAAGATCCTTGATCTCCTTTGAACTCTTTTCTTGCCTCCTCGAATATCTGTCTTTCTTTCTTAGCATCAAACATTGGGGTATTTTATGTAGCTTTCCTAACTCCGTGGTCATTTTCAATCTTTCCTTGGGCTGCTATGTCTTCTCCTATAGCAACGCCTCCTCGAGTGATAATAGCGAATCTAGGGTCTACTCCACGAGGTTCAGCATATATCAGTTGTACTTGTGGGTTCTGTTGGGGTCCTCGTCTTTCCTGAAGTTTAGCCAGTAGCATAGGGTATTCCTCTATGGCATGCTCGAAGGAGTTACAGTAACTACATGTTGTGCAGGGATTCTGACAATCCCTTGCTAAATTTCCCGGTTGTGCACAGTTGTAACAATTTATTTGTCCTCGGCCTCGGACCATACCTCCTCCTCATCCTCATCCTCTGTAGGCACCGCGAGGAGTGAAATTTTCTCTCCCCGGAGAGTTGTACTGTGGAGTTTTTCCCTCTTGTTGTACTTTTCCTTGAATATTGTATATGTCTCTCAACCTTTCATGCATGAGATCATAAGCTCTACAATCCTGATCATCATGCCCCACTGATTTATAGAATGTACAATACAAGTTTGTGGGTGTCTGGACATAATTCTTCATGTAGTAGCACTCACCTGGGTGATGCCTATTTCTGCATACATCGCACCAGGGTAGGTTAACTTGCTTTAAGGGTTTTGGTGCCCCTGATGCCAAGTACTCATGAAATAAGGGACAGTGTTCCTTATCATGGCCTTCCTATATTCATCTTACACACCAGATATCTTCCCTTTTGTCTTTTCCCTTATCTTACTTCATATCCTCGACTTGTAAAGACAAACTAGTTAGTTGGCTCATGATCTGGCTAATGCCTGAGCTAGATTCTCCCATCGGTGATGATTCAAGCTTCATGGAGATCTCCAAAGCTTCTACCTGAGATGCAATCTTTTGCTGCATCAGAGGGACTCTTATGTGTGGCAACAACATAGCGATGAACCATTCTTTGTTTTGTTCGTCGGGGATATGGAAAGTTAATCAGCCTGTCAGGGTCTTGAATCTCTGGTCGAACTCCCAAACAGGTTTTGCTACCTTTTGTTTAATCTCTTTTAGTTATGTAATACATTGTGACTCTGACTTAGGTTTCTTAAACTCTGCAATCAATGCATTCTTGATCTCATTCAGGGGCTTAGGTTGTGCCATTCCTTGGACAAGTTTCATGTACCAGCTCAGTGCACGGTCCCTTCGCATAGTGTTGAATTGGGTTCTCTTGATGGATTCATCAGTGATACTTTTAATATTCCATACGGCCTCACACAGAAACCAATACTAATCTCGATCTTCATATCCATCTCCTCTAAAGATAGGGAGTCTCATTTCATCTTCCATAAAGATGACTAGGGTTCTTGTCTAAGTATATGTTGAGATACTAGTAACAGTACTCTGAAGACTCGGGTGGTTCTGACTATTCGGACTGGTAAGTATTGTTGGGACAATAGGAGGATTAACGTTACTTACTTCAGTAGTTCGCACAGTTCCTGAGGTTTCTGGATTTCTTTGGCGTAGTTCTTCAGCTTCCCCTTCTTCTGTTCTGGTGGGCTATGGATTCTCTTCATCGGTTAGATCTACCTCTTCTCCACTATAGAAACCTTCTTCTTCATAGTTTTGCTTAAACAAGTTCTCAAGGTGAACTCCTTGGAATATTTTCCCACTGCGTGTATGTCCTAATTCTGTGTCACTGTCGTTGTCTGATATCTTGAAAAGTAGCCTTTTCAGGTCCGATCAATCTACTGTATCTTCAAGATGTGGTTTTCATGCAAGAGCATCTTGATTCTTAGCTTCAGGAAGTGCAAAATTTTCCTCTGGGTTCTTTGAAAAAGTATCTCTCAGTTTGTCTATACGATTTTTTTTTGTCAACAGCAAACTCAGTGATATACCCTCTGATGGTACTATCAAACCAGTGATCTACTGTTCTGGATACAGCGTTGTCAACTCTCTTGACCTTCTGGATCAATGCTGGTGTCCAAACCACAGAAGGTCTAGATCTGATTTCAAACTGTGTGTCATCTAACCTAGCCAACCACTCGTGTAGCTCCTGATGGATTCCTCCAAAGAAGATCTCGTGAATGTTGGTGAAGATGTATCTTTGTATCCAATATTCAGTGCTTATTTTAGGGTTCTTGTTCTGGGCTTCAACGAAGTCCTTCTCTTGATCCTCTATCCACTTATGAATCTCTATCTTCGATGGGAACCACTTTGACATTCCCTTAAAAATATTCATGTCTCAGGAACAGAACCATTTGTTGGCACAAGGGCAGACCCAGGTTTCATCTCCAAGAGCGCACCAATAAGCCCTAGCTACTGGCCCTTTCAGCAGCACCTACAAAGTAGATGCAGTCTCACCCGAAGAAGCTATGAGGGTTTTGCAGGCTAGAGATGTCTACAACCAAGGGAATAAAAAGTGGTTCTTATTACAACAACAACATAACATGCATCTACCATTCAACTAGCTAGATCTATCCTTCACAGCTATATATCTGATCTAATACAATAATGCAGATAACAATATAACAACAACAGATCTCAAAGCATCAATCACACACACAACAATAGAGGTACATGGTTCACCCTCTCTCTAGGGATACATTCAAAGAACTGTGCTTATGATATATTAAGATAAAGCTTACAATTTTGATATGCACTCTTGGCCAGCAGATCCTCTCTCTCTGTCTCTCTTTCTCTCTCTCTTCCTGCGGACCTAGTTGTAGGACTTGATCTTCGCACCCAGCTGAATATCTTACAATACTAGAAGGCTCTCTCTCTCAGCACTTCTCTCACCCCTAATACAATATTCTCCCAATGAACAATAATCAATA
>JZKD02S1667505.1:50112-63065 GCA_000966675.3 Picea glauca
GTAGAAGGTTAAAGGTTAAATCTGAAGGGTCATGATCTGCATATAGGCTTAGAACCCTAGCTTATTAGTCCGTAGGGTAAAATACCCAACAACACCAAGCGAACTCCACATGCAGCAAGGTGACACCTACATTATTAAAAATATTGGCACACTTTCACTTGATTCACACACAAAGTCACTACTCACTCAATTTCGTCTCAAAACATGGAGGTTAAAGTAAGTTTCCTCCAAAGGGATTCTAAAACACCCCACCCTTTTCTTGACGAAACTCTCCACTCCCACTTCATTTCAATGAGATTGGCTCACACCCCCAATCTTTCAAACAATCACACCTAAAAATTTTCTAAAAAAAAAAAAAAAACTCACTAAGTTTTCCTCCGCGAGAGGTTCCAAAAGAAATTTTTTAGTCTAGGTAGGATTTCAGGGATAGGCATCCAAATAACTCCCCGTTATTTGTTTCTCACATCTTCAAACAATAGAATTTGTCAAATAGAGAACTTTAAATCCTCCAAGTCAAGTGTTCCTAACACCATAAGGCAGGGAGATATCTGTGAAGGGTTGAAGTCCGAGGTTCGGTTGTTCTATGCATCCCCCCTTGAGGCACCCACCTCTTGGATGGGATCTAGCCCATAACCCATTTCTTAGGCCAAAAATCTAAATGTCGCACTTTGACCGAGGTACCTAGTGACCAAATTTTAGGACATCTACCCAGGTGGCAATTGTGGGCTGCAATTGCACCTTGATCAGATTTTGTGTGGCTATTGGGAAATATTTCCAGTTCTTTCAGGATATGCACCCTCTACCCCTCATTATAATTGATTACTTTATCCTTCACTAGTACCTCTTCGGGTGGCTTCAGTCCCCACTGATGAGTTATATTGGAAGGTCCAATGTTATTTGAGAGGAAGGACATTACATCTTTGAGGACACAAACATTTGTTTTCTTTGTTCTCCCACGCAGACAAAATCCACCTACCCACATGTATGCTTCTTTATCAATTGATTTATGTATGATGTTCTTGTGATTACATACAATTGTGAGATATATTGTGAAGGTCCAAGTTATACAAATTCTATTGTTCATTAATTTCTCTCATCACCATTTTCACACATCCACCTTGCTAGTCGAACATCATAGGGGACCCACAGAACCCCCGTCATTCTAGATGCTTGCTAAATCTTCCTCCCATTATAGGGGGAGTTCCTAGTCTTTCCAACTCATCAGTCATACTTCCCCACACCCCTGTGAGTGCTATTGTCTTGGGATTATATTTTCTTGGTTCCACTCTGCTTGGGTCCACTTCCCAAGGTCAAACACCCCCACACTCTCCTTTCCACGGAATCAGGGGGGCAACTTCTTCGCAAGGGGGAAGTACAAACCCACCTAGTCCCCCTCAAGGGTCAAGTACGCAAAAAACTCACACTATGGATGGAACTAATCCTCTGCCACCACCTCAGATGCCATACTTGGCTTCCCTCAATATACCAAATCTGACTAAACTCATCAATGATCCTATATTGCAAAACCCCACATGGCCAGCAATACCTACCAAACTGCCTTCAGACATCCCCAAGTTTGAAGGAAAATCGGGAGACGATCCCACCAACCATATCATGACCTTTCACTTATGGTGCTCTTCAAACAACATCACGCACGATTCCGTTCGATTAAGGCTATTTCAATGTACACTCACTGGCCCATCAGCTAAGTGGTATGTAGAAGAAAAGTCTGGGTCCCACATGACCTTTGAATCCTTGGCCAAATCATTTTTGACCTTCTTTCAACTACCAATATGTCATGACAATGGCCTCGAACTACTCTCAGAGTTTAAACAAACCTCGGCCACACACATCGCCAACCACATTCATGAGTGGCATTGGCGGCGTAGTCTATGCAAAGATGAAGCCACAAAACAATAATGCCTCAATTGGTTCCTCAAATCACTTGTCCCTCTCATTGCCAAAGATGTGGCCACCACCTTCCCCTAATCTGAGAAAGAAGCTATTGGCAATTCCCAACAATTCAAACTCATTTATTCACAGTCAGGCTACTTATATACAGTACTACCGGACACTATGAAACCCGTACCATTCGGCCAGGACAAACCTGGGATGTCTCACTCAGCAGATGGATTGATTGGTACTACAACACACCACAATCCGTACATCCAACCATAGCCTATGTACGGTACACCCCAATATATTCCAATATATGGAGGCCCATATTATTACCCTCCTCCCCTTTACCAACAGTCATATCATGTTGTTCCCCCTCAGTTGTATCCTATTGTTCCCCCTCAGTCAGTGGGGGCACCCCCACTGGTACCCATGTCATATATGATCTCTCAATTTAGTACGGGTCCACCCCCAACCCCTAGATATAACCCTAGAAGTAGTGGAAGTACCTCTACTTCCTATACACCATATGGATCTTATCCACAAAACAATCCATATTTTCCATTTCCTGGTCCTCCCGAGCTGGTTAATCCTCCACCGGGACAACCACATGCTGGCATCAACTTTTTTCAACCCTTTCCCATTCAACAGGTTCATACATTTGAACAATTGAATATGACCAATCTGACTCATAAGAAGAAAGGAAAAAACTGAAACAATGACAACCCAGGACTAGGATGGAATGACCCCCACATCCAACCCATTGGGGGCAACCAATACCAATACCCCCAAGGGGGCACCAATAACAATCAACCACGACAAGGGAAGAGAAAGAATATTTGGACTAACTTCCCTTGTGATATATGTGGTGAGTATGGACATTATACTCATCATTTCCCCCAAATTCCTGATCTCCAATGGATAAGGGTATCCATAAACTCACGGGGCCCTCCGACACCACCTGCCCCTCAGCAGGCCCCACAACAGTATCTGTAACTGTCGCCTCCGGATGTTTTGAAAAACCCCATACCATAACAAGGTGTGATGAACACCCAACAAGTGATCAACCCTGCCCCAACACAAATGGGGAAATATCCAAACCTGGGTGCCACTCAAGCCGAGAATCCAGTTGATCACAGTGTCCTCCTCACTAGCGAATAAATTCTTCTGCAAACCCAAAACCGTCAATACAGCATGCCTCCCAACTCTACCCCAACCACCTCAGAAACACTTCCAACTACTACAGGACAACCATTGATGATTCCATGTCCTAACGCGGAACTCATTCTCTGCATACCACGTATGCCTTTACGGTAGAATGTGCATAATCAACCTCATGCTAGAGCTGCTCATAATTATAGTCTGGTTGATGACTTAGCCCAGTCTCCTATAGCCATGTCTATGTTGGAGGTCCTCTAAACCTGTCCATCACAGAGAAAAAACCTTGATTTATGCCTTGGGGGTAGTCGACCCAGTTGACACGCAGCTGATCACATTTGATTCCGATAGAAAAGAACCATGTCTTCCCGCCCAAGTAGCCTTCCATATACCAATTAAGATTTGGAACACCACAGTTTATCGGTGCATCATCGATGAAGGTGCATCCACATGCATCATGTCTAAACACGTATGGCATAAAATTGGCTCCCCCAAGCTAGTACCCTCTACCATCATCCTTCGAGCTTACGATGGTCGACCAACATCTTCCGCAGGGCTTTGTCCAAATGTCCCAATAGAACTTGGGGGAAAAACCATCCTCATTGACATTGAAGTTATCGATTCCCAGCTTGATTACAATATCTTGTTCAGATGCAACTACATGTATGCTATGAAGGTGGTCGCCTCTTCTGTGTTTCATACGATGATGTTCACCCACAATGGGAAGATCGTCACCATCAACCAGCTTACACATTACGAGCCTAACCATTCCACCAACATCGATAACATCCTCCCCCTTGTTTGTGTTAGCTCGGCTAATTTTCCAGTTGTCAACATTGGCCCTAGATTATTCCAAGACGCATCCATGTTGGGAACTTATCAAGGAGTTCCATCATTCCTAAACCCATCCTTTTCAGCACAAGTGTGTGTAGTTTCCTCTTAAGGAACAGACATCAGAGACAAGACTCCTATCACTGAGTCCCCTTCCCATATCAAAGTTCCACCAGTTGAATAAATACTACCTCAGGAGTTCCTTGAGAGTGCCACTGCACCACTTATCACGTATATTCCTCCCCTCTAGGGGAAAATCCTGGTTTGGAAGACAGTCCCCCAGGCCATTACCCAAATTCCCTCTTTTTACCCCCCACCTAGAGTCGAATCATTCCAGGTAGTCGCAATGCTTACCCTTTCGAACATGGCACTCGCCATCCCTGTATGGTATATACATCTACTCGAAATGGTTCCTCGACCATCCCTCCCTCAGTCAGAGGGAATCTCGATGCAAATCCCAATACTAACTCCGACCATGCCACCCTCACCCCCAATCTCCAGCACCACTGCTACGGTTGGGGACATACGGAAGAAGAAAGAGCCCATCACTCTATTACCTCCCCAAGTTCAACTCCCTTATGCCTTATCTAAAAGAAAAGGACACCCCACTCACAAATTTCCTTCTCTTCATGAGCTACGCAGTTTTATCCAGCTTCCTCAAGCACCCCTTTTGCTTGCCACTCCACCAAGTACGTCCCACGCTACTACAGAGTCATCAAACACACAAAATAAAATATACAAACCAATTTTTTATGTGCCATATGTGATTACTATGGGCATTACAGTCCTCATTTCCCATCTATCCCATACATCCACCACACATTAGCTACAAAATGCCACATATATGCCTGAGCCTCCTCCGATACTCCATACCAATGCTCCCGTGAATGTAATTCATTATATTTCTTCATCAGTCATCGAGCAAAGAGGAGGTCCATGTCCTCCCACCAAACTACCGCCCGATCGTCCATAGTGTCGGTGCCACTGGGATGGCATTATGGGCCCACCGTCCATATCTAAGCCATTTTTCCCCACTTTCATTGTTTTGGTCCAGGAGCCCATAAGTTCCATTTTTCGAACCATTTTTTGGCCACTTACACAGTCTTTTTTGTCGGGTGATCATTTTCACTTTTCCCCAGCAAAGCATCTTTCCATGACACACTCAGGTAAACATGCTCATGTTCAAAATTATCAAATAACTGTTATATGTTATTTATTTTCAGATATTGTTCATGTCAGGTATTTGGTTTTCATGTGTGCAAGTACTTGGTCATCACACACCAGTGCGACCCCTTCAGGTATATGATTGACACTGGCATGTAATCATTCCCTCTGAATCTCAATTGCATCTCCAGTCACACCCTCTGAAATTTTCCTTTAGGGTCCCTATATCTGGCTCTGCAGTATTGTCACCTCCACTGCATTTTGGTACCGTCACCCGATAGCACCCTCCCCCACATGAGTTGTCCCATTCATAGTCCCCCCTTGGCACTTTGAAACTCATGTTGTTTTCACCCTTTAGGGATGGGAGTCCCGATAGTCTTACGCATTTTCGAGAATCAGCCACATACTCCTTCTCCTCATTTTTCTAGATTTCCCAATGGACTCCCAGGTTATCTCATCATGGTTCTATTTTTACTGCACCTCTGCAGTATCATTAACCTTCCATTTCATCCACAGTCAGTTTTCCCATCTGCATATTTCCCTCTATTTATTTACCTCATACAGAAACCCGCCTATGGGGCCCCCACCCTCCACCTATTCTCCACACAACTTGTGCCCTCACAGGCCAAGCCATATTACACTGGGGCACCTTTTTCTGTATCTTTACACTCATCCCAAATTATTCTTTATTCATTTGGTAATTGTAAAAAGCCTTTGTTTCCATCATTTACATATCTTTTTGTCATCTCCCTTAGCGACATTCTTTTCCTGGAAAAGCAACCCATGTCACCCTTGGCTGGGGAATTCATTATCTTCTACTCCTGTTGACATCGTCCATAAACCCCAAGTATCCCACCATCCATGTACCCCTAATCTCTGATTTTTTCTACTTTTTCACGCCTCTGGCACAATTTGACCCACGTCTAGTCATCCCCCTGCCACTAGATCTAGTTTCACGGTTGCTGCCACTCATACTTCACATATATCCCCAACCAAGGGTAGTCTTGAGTTTCACCACTTCTTGACTTCGTCCATGTTCCTCATCAGTTCCTGATCTTATCTAGTGGATTTCAAGAAGCCCTTCGCTTCTTGGAGTCATGTCTCCCTTTCTATTGACATCAGCATAGTTTCCAGATGGGCGACAATATCTTGACTCTCATTACCTTCACAATGAAGAGTCTTGGATAGCACAAAGAGAACCATCATTGCTCTCTATTTTCGTTGACCCCCACGACATTCGACTTCAATACTTTCTCATGTTGTGGTGGGTCTTACTTTCCAACTATTGTAGTTGCTTTTATACTTGTCAAAGACCTCTGAAAATTGTTGGGCCATCAATGCCTACAAATCCTCGACACTTCTTATAGTTGTTATTGCCTCTTTTCAAAGTTTTTTCACCATCATAATTGTCCTCTACCATTATAAAAATGTCCCAGAGGGTGCTGCAGTCATATACACAAACACACAACTTCAGTTACTGTATCACACATTTTTTGAGTTACACGACACGAGCATGGGGCATGCCTTCCTCGTTTGTACACATTTTTCTTTTTCCACACCTCGGGAAAGGTTTGGATCTTACAGGTTCCCCTCTCCTTCCAATGGATCTCTCCTGACAATCCCCACAATGCTCTTTCTTACAAAGGTACTCTCAGTAGAAGAAACATTGATGAATTTTAGTTATACATATGCTCCTAACCTCATCCATCAGGGGGCCTCTTTTATCACTTGAATTTCGTCTGCAAATGGTTGCATAAATCCAGCATCTTCAAGACACATATTAGTTCACCCATGGACCAAAAATGCATTTCCAAAAGGTCCAAAACTATACAATCAGCAATAAAATCAGCATGCACTGAGACTACACAGGGAGCATGTGCACATGCGCCATTCAAAAACACAGGAAAAAGTGCACATGCTCACGATGCATGACTGTGGACGCAAAAAACCATGCATCCCTCAAAACAGTGCATTTATGATGTTGGTTGGCCTCCCACCCACTTCTGGTTCAACTTCCAAGTCGATTTGACACCCAAATCTCGGTTGAATCCAATTGGGTGTTTGGTCAAAGACCTAAGGGTGCCCTAAATGGCCCCTTGTTCACACTAAAAGTTGGTTGAATAATGCCTCAAAGTTATGCTATAAATGGAAGCCATGGGTGCACTACATTTTCAAGGAATTCATTTGTATTGTTATGATACTGATATTCTCTTGGAGGATCCTCTTTTCTCATCAAGAGTATGCTAGCACCATTGCATTTATCCATTCATATCACCTCTAGAATGAATGTGCTTTGGATTCTCTTCACCATTTCATCCTAGTTCCTCATTTGTAAGAAGAGATCAATATTTGGGGGTCCAAGATCCCTCCCTTGGAGGAAGAGGGGACCCAAAGTCTCCCTTTCTCTTCATTGTTTTCTTTCCACTAATACAATCCTTTCCATTGGTGGCATGAGTCTTGTTTGTTCCTTGTTCTTATGTTCTTATGCCCCATAGTTTAATTTTTTTTATCATTCTTAGTTTAATTCTTTGTTTATCTTTTATGCTTTATCTTTCTAACCCTTTATTTTACTGTTGTCTTTCCTAGATACCCAACTGGGCTTGTAATCATATCTATTTTTCCCATTTAGGGGACAAAAGAGGTGCAACAATCCATACCACACCTTTTCTTCCCTTGTGACATCAATGTCAAAGAAAAAATTCACCTCCTGAGTTGTTGCTATAATTTTCAGAGGTATCAGATATTCAACCAACACATACTCCCCCCAACAAGATGGACTCTCTCAGGTGAGAGAAAGGATGACACCCAGCTTCTGACGGAGATATTCAAATGGTGTCTTGGCTAGGGGTTTAGTAAATATGTCTGCAATTTGTTCTATGGAAGGAATATAATTTATCTGAACATCTCTGTTTGTAATCTGCTCTTTGAGAAAATGATACTTTAATGGTGTATGCTTCATCTTTGAATGGAGAACATGATTCTTCGAGACACTAAGGGCACTGGTGTTATCACAGTGAAGTGGAATGGGATTAGTATAAGTTACCTTCAAATCTACAAGAGTTTGTATCATCCATAAGATCTGAGTGAAGCAAGTAGCAGCAGCAATGTACTCTACCTCTGTAGTTGATAATGAAATATATCCCTTCTTCTTACTAAGCCATGCTACTAACGAATCACCTAATAATAATTCACCTCCACTCGTGCTCTTTCTCTCATCCAAACAGTTTTTCCAATCAACATGTGAATATGCAGTTAATTGTAAATTATGATTTCTAGGATACCAAAGACCATAAGTCAAATATTTGAATATCCTCTTGACAGCAGATAAATGACTTTGTTTAGGAGAAGACTGGTAATGACCTACCATTCCAACAGCTTTCATTATATTAGGACAAAATGTTGTGATGTACATAAGATTGTCTATCATTGATCGATATGTTCTTTGATCAACATCAGGTGGAATATCATCTTTACTGAGCTTGCAACCAACCATCATAGGTGTACTAACATGAGAGGAACATTCCATCTAATACCTCTTTAAGATCTCTTTCAAATATTGTTCTTGAGAGATAAATATCCCTGCAGAACTTTGATTGAATTGTAAACCAAGAAAATATGCCAGTTCTCCTATCATGGACATCTCAAACTCAGTCCGCATTGAATTAGAAAACCACTAAACTGAAGGGTCATTAGTGCATCCAAAAATAATGTCATCTACATAAACCAAAACAACTAATAAATCATCACCTTCAGACTTAATGTATAGATTACTGTCAATAGTACCTTTCTTGAACCCTTTTTCTTGTAGAAATTTTTCCAGTCTATGATACCAAGCTCGTGCTGCTTGTTTCAATCCATATAACACCTTTTTTAACATAAATACATAATCAGGATTATCTGACTGTGAAAATCCTTTATGTTGCTCCACATATACATATTCTTCTATATCTCCACTAAGAAATGTTGACTTAACATCCATCTGATATACTTTAAAGTTCTTATGATAAGCATAGGCAAGAAACATTTTGATGGATTCCAATCTTTCCACTGGTGCAAAGGTTTCATCAAAATCTTGTCCTTCAACTTGTGCATACTGTAACACCATGTTTCCCCCAATTTGTAAAAATAACTGGACTGGCCAAGAACTGTGGATAACTTAAAAATGTGAATATGTGATGTGAATGGACCTTGTGGAAAAGGTCGATGAATGTGAATAATATTATGAATTTATATTGCAGGACTGTTGAGAGGGGATATGCTGAAAAAGAGACCACGATGGCTGCAGAAAGGTGGTGGAAGGCACCTAGAAAGGTGGCATTAACTTCCACCAAAAATCAATACCGTATTTGGACTCCACTAGCCCGCAGAACCAAAAGTGGATCGTTGCCCCCGAATTAAATGTCTCGTAGGCTGGTAGGAAGATGGCTCCTCAGGAATTAATGAGGGATGGGGAGGTCCCATCCATAGAGCCGTCAGGCCTGACCAGCACGAGGGAAATTGCGCCACATGCAACCTCGCAAGAGGATAATGTGTGGGGGAGAAGCGATTCAAGGCAGACACAAGGGGAGAAAGAGAACTCTGGCGATATGCAGAGTGGGTGATAGCAGAGAGGAAGGAGAGTAACCTTCGCTCCTGGTCACTGGAAAATAGAGACGCAGTCTCACAGCATCATGGTCTCAACTCAGGGGTGGCTAGTGGTAAATCCGCTGGGAGTCACTGAGCCTATGGTTGGGTGGAAACGCGCACCCCTCTCAGCAGTTGCATAACCCCTGGTGTTACTTTCTGATAAGTTTTTTGCCTTTGGAATCTTGAAATATATGTATGCTGACATTTATGATCATAAGCTATGAAATTGTGAATGATTTCATTATAAGAATGTCTGTATGGTGTCTTGATCAGTACTGGTAGTTATATGTTTATATGTAAAGACTACGTATGGCTTATGTTCTTATAAATCATTATTTATATGCTTACTGATCTAATTCAGACTTCACGCCTAGTTCTCAGGAGAGAGATACCCTTATCTGCCTCAGATAGTACCCTGGGTAAACCTCCCCATAGAGATACCCTTCTCGAAAAGACCATCAAGAACCTGGAAAAAGGACGTGAAGGCGCAAGGCCTTAAGAAATCCCTGATAAGTATCGAATCGATGGATGAGATTGCATCGGGAGATCGATGGTCACTCACGACCATCAAATCGGAAGAAGAAACTGGAGTGTTAAGCGCCTTAACCCTGAATAGGTGTTGATCAATGGGCGGGATCCCGTAGGGAAATCTATGGTCACCCAGGACCATTAGATTGGTAGGAGAAAGTAGGGGGTTAAATGCCTTACCACTGTGTCTTTCTGTGTCTTCATGGGTAGCGAAGAGATCGGGATCGTAGATCCCCAAGGTCCATGAGAACATCTGGACCGTTGATTTTTCCACGTCCAGGAAGTCGTGGGAGAATGCACAAGTTAGGAACCTGTCTGAGTCGTCAGATCTCGGCTGCAAAACCCGACAGCTATTGGATCTGTCAGGAGATACCCAAGGGTTAAAACCCCCAGTGAATAGGGGCGAAAGCCCCGAAATAGATCTGGATCATCCGAGTAAAGGAGGCCACGTGTCGTGAGATTTCCCATTTCAGGAAATCGAGAACTGCAAACTCGGGAGTTTTGGTGATGAGAGATAGAGACTTTCCATGGTGGAAACCCCGAGATGGATTTGGGTCGTCCAATTAAAGGAGGCCATGTGTCGTGATATTTTCCATTTCGGGAAATCGGGAGTCGGGAACTCGGGCGTTCTGGTGACGAGATATCGGGATGTTCCATGGTGGAAACCCCAAATCATTCATAGACCGACCAATTTCGGGAGCCTACGTGTCGAGAGCTTACCTGTTTCGGGAAATCGAGGATCGAGGATTCGGGAATTTCGTTGACAAGAGGTCGGGCTCTCACCTTGATAGATTCTGACGGAAGAGAGAGTGTGGTCATGTGGGAAGAGGTCATATTGACCAAGGCATAACCCAAGGGGCTAATCACCAATTTAGGATTGTTTTTCACTTCAGCGTTTTGGCACTCGGGATACCGAAGGGCATGTTTCCTCGTTCTCTCAAACCCCGAAATCCAAACTTATAATTATCGAGATGTTAGCATGTGGTTAAATCCCAACGAACGGATGAGATTCTTTTGGAGGATCTCAGGGTCTATAATGACCATCAGATGTGAGGAAGAAATGTCAACTTTAAGCTCGGGTGCAAATGCGCCTTAGGGTAAGTGGCGAGCAGATATGGACGGCCAAAGTCCACCCGCCCAGATCTACGGATGAGGCTTCATTCTGGAGCCCCCTTATTGTTCTGTCGTCAATAGTGAGGGGGGGGTTCGGAATCGAATGCACAACTATGGAATGGGCAGGATTTATTCGCCTTGATCAATGACATTCAGGCGAATTCTGGAACCCCCTTGCCATTCCGCCTTTAATGGGGGGGTCTGGAATGGTGTGGCATGTGAAGTGGGACCCGTCTCCTGTTATGTCACCCACCATGTCATATTTCCCCTCTCTCCACCTGTACTCCACTCAACCATGCGACAGGGTCATTCCTAATGGCCATTTGCTAACCCTGTAGGGATTTGTCCCTATTGACCAGTCACTAACCCTGTCGGGGTTCGACGGTTGCAGATTCGAATGATTCGACATCCCTGTAGCGCTGAGGCATGAAACAAAAAGAGGTGCCATGATTATTTGACCAGTGATCATGACCCGCGATCACATGGGAGAAGAGAGAGAGAAAGATCTATCTTACGCTAGGCCTCCATAGATATTTCGGGGGCTCTGATTCTGTAGAAATCAACGAAAAATTGATCACGGTAGTGGGTGTGTGACAAAGTGGTATCAGAACATGGTGACAATGCTAGGCCTGATTGGGCTCATGAACGAGTTGCGCATAAGCTTCGTTCGAAGCACTCCTAAGAGGAGTAACCCCCTAAATTAACTCTCTTATCAAGGATCAAGACCTGGAAACAGGAACCCGACTATGTATGTATGTGAAAGAGTTATGAATTTATGCACAGGTTATAAAAATGTATCTAACTCTTGACTAATAACCAGTGTTTGTCTTTTCACCCAAGCGGACGATCAGCCGCTGGAATTTATAGACGCAGAGAATGGTGACTCACCAAGAGATGGGAGAAGGCTCCCACAATAGAGATGAAGAGCCTAATGAAAGAAGAGCAATAGAAACCCCTCCAGATCTAGCTGAGACTGTGAGGAATCTCATGGTTGAATTGCAAATATGCAAGGCCGATAATGAAAGGATGATGAAGGAACAAGAAAAGCAAATTGAAATTAATGCATTTTTACTGTAGAGCTTATCCGACCTACAGAGGTAAATGCAACATGAACCCGAGATGCAAAAACATGGTCATATCAGTGACCATACTGATAGGAGAACCTCAAGGAAGGTCCACCCCAGAGGTAAAGGACCAGTGCCAGATGATTCCTCTGAGAAGGAAGTTGGCGATTCAGAAGGCTCTTCCAGAAGCAGGACTGGTTCCTATTCTCGAAGAGAACAGAAGAAGCAAAAGACTTCCAAGGGTCATAAATTTGAGGAATTTAGAAAGGCCAAACCTCCCTCCTTCGATGGTGAGATAAAAAAGGGAGAGGAAGCAGAGGCCTAGCTACTTGGACTGAAGAAATATTTCAGAGTCCATGATTTTTCAGAGAATTTGAAGGCCCGAGTGGCCACTTTCAATCTGAATGGAAAAGCTTCCATCTAGTGGGAAGATCTTAAGAATGTGAAAGGGGTCTGCAAGGAGGACCTGTCCTGGAAACAGTTTGAGAAATACTTCTGGAAGAAGTATTTGTCGGAAAAATATTTCGACGAGAAGGCTAAAGAGTTTTATGAACTCAAACTGGGGCAACTCAC